>MU123791.1:106106-123579 GCA_014904935.1 Melanogaster broomeanus | reverse complement strand
ACGCCATTTGGATTGGGGGTGACGCAAATTGTCAACATGAAGTAATGTACGTTCAAGTAAGGTACTAGTATGCTAACACAGCTCTGAGGTCATACTATCCACAACCTTGGGAGCAAGGCGAAATCTCAGCCACGATGATGCTTGGCCCCTTCCCCTGAGGTAGGACTTCAGCATCTGCCGGTTTCTTGAATTTGAATGTAGCTGGACATTTGATAATCGCCTTTGTATCTTCGTCCCATCCACATCAATGGGTAATGACATCTGTAGAAATAAGTGCCTTCATCATACTTAGACCGGACCCATTGCTGAGGGGTACCGCACTGAGGGCACTGAAGTGGGAGGGGTTTCCCCAGGGACGATAGTCGTGGTGGGACCATATATACTTTGTCGTGTTGAGAATATGGAGATTGGACGAGGCTGCAGGAGCCAATGTCATGATGTAGACTCCAGAATGCTGTCTGAGTCGAGTCGACTGTGCAAGGGCATGTGGCACTGCATTGTCAATGGTATGACCTTCAATGAAGATGGCCTCTGTGAGATGGACCAGGAACGGCCATGTTACAAGAGGGCTGGAGGCATGGGGCATCAAAATGCAACTGCAGCAGAGAACCCGTAGCTTACCTGCAGTCAGTTTACAGTAACCTATGATCTGAGATGACTACGCACCTGCACACCATGTCGCACAAGGCTTCCCAACTTTCAGTCTTTGAGACGATTGAAACCACAAGCCAGCATATATAGCATGGCTCCCCGGGTTTGCATTGCGAATGGAGCAAGTAAACAATGCATGAACTTAATTATTTAAATGGTTAGCTCTAAGAAGCGCGATCCATCAGTCTGCTCACCTCCGTAACTGTGGCAGCACGATTCCTGCAATGCAGCTCTCCGAGGAACAGATCACCGGTATCTTGATCGTGTGATTAGATATAGAGAAGAGAACATTATGAGCATTTGCTTCTTGCACTTGGAGAGCCGTTTTCGAAGCAACTTGTAAATATGCCTTTCTCTTCACGGCAGTACCTAACTCAAATTCGAGATCAATCATGGTCAGACCATCACCGCTCGGAAAGTATTGTTCAAGGAAGTCAGAAAGCATGTTCATGGGTCCAGCGAGTGGGATTGACTTCAAGCGAAGGTGGACAATGATGGTTGGAGTGGAATGAATGAACGATTTCGTCGAGAGTTCTGGGCATCCATGGACTTTAGGGAAACGGGCTAAGGCAGGTTTGCCGTTCAGATAAAAGCCCTTTTGCACAAGAGTCAGTAGACAATTTTAGAGTGTCACAAAGAGCTTGCCTGGTAAGGACTGACGGTACCCTCTGTCTTATCATCCATCAGGTGACAGCTAATGCATAGGTAACGAACGCCAGGTGCTGTCACCAAGACATGGTCCTCAGGAGAGAGGGTTATGGACTTCTGGCAAGCTGAGCGAGGACATCTGTCGCACATGTACATCTGACCACCATCGCCGCAAAGATGGCAAAACTACACAAAGCCATCAGTTGATCTACCATGTTTGATGACTGCCATCCATGGTGGCACTTACATCATTATTCTGACAGGTATCCCAGCACGAAGGCACAGATAACATCTGGTCGAGACAAGCATGCCTGCCATTCGGCTGAGCACCATCCTTCTGATGTGCTGGAACAAAGTCGCCAGTTTCATTCGTAACAGGACTCGATGCGTGGGGTTTGAGGTATTGTCACAGTTGGAGTGGGTCAGTTGCTGGGTGACAGTTGGCACTGTAGTCGACTTGATACGGGTCATGATAGAGACCCAAGGCGCAATGCCTCCTGTTGTTTTTTGGGCAGTTTGCTTAGTCCGTGCCATAGCTGGCCTTTGAGACCGGTGGTTGTGCTGACAGTAGGATTGCTTTCAACTCGTATACCTTACGATATAATTTTGCCGTGATCCTGTTGAGGGGTCAGTACTCAGTAGTTTGATTAGAATTGCTTGCTGTTCATCTCACAGCTATCCTTCTGCCCGTACGGATTGATCGCTGAGGTCCAAGCTCTCCCAGCGGTGCAGACGGCGGCATCTATAGCGCAACTGTAAGATCGGTGATTGAGGATGCAGTGCTAACTTACCATAAATAGAGTAGCTGATCTCGTGACAACGACAGTATAACTGCGACCGCGAAAAGAGAGTAGGGTTGCGACCCGAAAGAGATGGTGGCGTCACGGCTGACTCAGCGCACGGTCACGGGCAGTCACGTGGAATTGGCAGGACGAGTATTACATATGCCGCCACCGCTCGCCCGTCGGGAATTCTGTAACCTCAGTGAGAATTACGTAAGCACAGTTACACACTTGGGTTGGCCAATTTTTACCTGTTTCCTGTTTAATCAGTAGTTCAGTTATACTGTATTCAGGTGCCTTTGACCATTCACTATCAGGCCCTGCACGACGGGATACTTGCTAACAGATGGGAATGGTGATCAACGAAAGAAATAACAAAGCATACCAACGGTTCCCACAGTCCGTTGGTAAACGCCAGTGCACCCGGGAGACATCGTTAACAGGTCGTTGGTTCGGCTCATGTTTGAAGGGTCCTTCTCCGAGATGATATCAAAATTAGAGATGAATCAAAAAAAATGAGTAGTGACGTATGTTGTTTGCGTACAGGCTGCAGTATTGAGTGTTTTTTTCCATCCACGTCAAGCATCGCGGCAAGGATGGCTCCACCTAATGCAGCATGTTAACATGATGGTTCGTGCCCAGAACTTTCGCCAGTGGCTGCCGAGGCCGGGGACGATAGCCTCCAGAGGATGAGCGTTCAACTTTTGGGGAGGAAGAAGTGTGGTGCTATTGTGAAACAACGCCAACGCCTTGTTCTGTAGTGAGACCAGCCGTAACTGCGAGAATGGCAACCACCCTCCTCCTCCCATCTCTGTCCTTCAATTTGGAGGGGTCCATTTCGAGGCTGTCCACGAGGATCGGGAAGGCCCTCGCCGACAACAAACCATCCCTGTGGACTGCGACTTGTTTCCATCGTCATCAAAAGTTTCTAAGTTCACTAAGTTGCATAAACATACCAACACATACGCCCTCGGATGCATGTGGAAAATGAGAAGCTATGGCACTTCTCTTGGGGATCAACATTTAGGCGGATCAGAGCTACAAAGTCCTTGTTATTAGCCAAGAGATTTGCGAGGGCACTACGGCACTCCGTGAAGACTGAATGTAGCGGGCTGCGGATGAGCGAAAGTGCCAAGCGCTTCCCCGTGGCCTATAATCCTGTGGGTTGAGGTGAGCTACAGAGTGGGCAACCAGCCTTACAGCTGATGTATCTAACAGGAGTGCAACTCACCACACCAAAAATGCAAGGCAACGTTTCTGCGAAAGATGCGACGAAGCTAGAGGGAGCGGTAGAACGACTATCTTCCTTCTCTCTGTTAGTCTGATTTTTGGAGACTAGCAGAGCGGTATCTGGGAAAGAAAACGTCAGAATAATAGTGAGGACTGTCCGAATTCCATTGTACTTATCACAAGGAAGATCATTGACTCGATGACTGCAAAAAGTTCACTCCTAAGGGACGTGGTGGACACGAAATACACAACAACAAACAAATGAAGACCTGACTTTCAAATTGACCTCGTCTCAGATCTGCAATTTGTGCCGAGTCGTACCACATCGCCATTATTCGTCGAATGGGTGCTCACTCTTGTGGGCCCCTCGTGGGGACTGTGTCCACTGGCTTGGGGTCGTTGGTGTTGCCATTATTCGATGGGTGCTCACTCTTGTGGGCCCCTCGTGGGGACTGTGTCCACTGGCTTGGGGTCGTCGGTGTTGCCATTATTTGATGGGTGCTCACTCTTGTGGGCCCCTCGTGGGGACTGTGTCCACTGGCTTGAGGTCGTTGGCGCTGCCATTATTTGATGGGTGCTCACTCTTGTGGGCCCCTCGTGGGGACTGTGTCCACTGGCTTGAGGTCGTTGGCGCTGCCACTATTCCATGGGTGCTCACTCTTGTGGGCCCCTCATGGGGACTATCCACTGGCTTGAGGTCGTTGGCACTGCCATTATTCGATGAGTGCTCACTCTTGTGGGCCCCTCGTGGGGACTGTGTCCACTGGCTTGAGGTCGTTGGCGCTGCCACTATTCCATGGGTGCTCACTCTTGTGGGCCCCTCATGGGGACTGTCCACTGGCTTGAGGTCGTTGGCGCTGCCATTATTCGATGGGTGCTCACTCTTGTGGGCCCCTCGTGGGGACTGTGTCCACTGGCTTGAGGTCGTCGGTGTTGCCATTATTCGATGGGTGCTCACTCTTGTGGGCCTCTTGTGGGGACTGTGACCACTGGCTTGAGGTCATTGCTGTGCGTGCGACGATGGACCTTACAGAAAGGCCAAGCATCATCGTGACATTTTGCCTCGCTCCCAAAGGTTGTGGATATGGACTTGGAGTCGTTAGCATACTAGTACCTTACTTGAATGTACATTACTTCACACTGACAATTTGCGTCACCCCCAATCCAAATGGCATCTTTGGGTTGGCAAATTGCATGCAGTGGCACAGATCGCCTCCACTGGCAGACGCTCATCCTTTGGTACTCCACTCCGCAAGATCCACTGTTTCATACATACACTCCCTTGATAATGTCATGGTTTATGTAGATGTTGCTAGTACTTCCGAACAGATGTTCGACAATACTTTCCTTGCTCAGCAGGTGATGTGGATTTTTCTCTGGGCTGATATCTAGTAGTTGCCGACTACATGGCCATTAACAAGTCATCGTATCAATTGGGCATGCGAATTTCCGGAGTACTCATACTATCCAGCATCCAATTGATCTTCAAACCCAGTAATCCGATCAGTCCATCGCCTGCATAATACCCCAAACCAGGACACAGTCACTTTGCGTTGGATAAGCTATGCTGTAATTTTAAAAGCTTAGTTCGCTAACCCCCCGCAATATCAAAATTCATAACAGCCTCGATTGGCGCACCCCATTTTGTTTGTGGTTCTCAGTGCCACAGGATACAGGATATGCGCGTCGTCGAAGAAGCGTGTTAACACCAATACTGACCATCTTCTCCTTTGGGCGAAAGGCAAAATAGAGTCCTCGCCATATCGGTAGCGCTTGTCCGGTGCTATCTCTACTGGCTCATATACAATTCTAACACCATCCACCTGGTCACACCATGTTTGAGTATGTAAAACGGTATCATGCTGCCATTGATTGTAGGAATGTGGTCAAATGATTTTTTGACCTTTATGTGAGACTGGCGTCCAGGCTTACCAAGTTCAATCACATAAATATGTGAGTTGAATTCATTTTCTTTCCAATCAGATGGCGGCAGCTAATGGTTCGACGAGCTTTCCAGTTGATGCTTCTGCCAACGAACTGTTTTCGATGAGCATTCCAGCTGATGCTTCTGCCAACGAACTGTTTTCAACGAGCTTTCCAACTGATGCTTCTGCCAACGAACTGTTTTCAACGAGCTTTCCAGTTGATGCGTCTGCCAACGAACTGTGGAACAGTATGCAGCGTTCACTTCACTATCCAGCCCCATGTCTCGCTAACAAAACCCCAGACCTCTTCTGGGATGCCAACGTGAATGGCAGCGCTCATACGATTCAATTTCTCACTGGCTTAGTCCAGATCGACGGCCAGAACAAGCTGATTTACGAACATGGGGGTATGCCCCTACGAACATTGGTACTGCATTGTGCTAATGCTACTGCATTTAGGTCCCCTGTTTCCCGCACTGAAAATGCAAGCGCCGCATTGGTACGAAATCGCAGCTGACGCTTTCATCGCCACGTATGCCTGGCATGGCACGACCGACACTCGACCTCTCCTACAAGCACTCGTGCTTACGCTCATAAACCAAGCACACGAGAAGTTTGTTTCCTGCAATCCTGGATGGAACGTGGAACATGGTATGTTACAATTACAGACAAGTATTGTGTCTTCCATATAATGTCTATTGCAGTCATCATCCCTTTTGATAACACGTTTTACTTGACGTCTTTCGATAACCCACAATTCATGACCATACTTAAGAAGGCGGTAAGTACCTATGTGTACCTGCTCCATGAAAATTTTACCAAGTTTCGTCTGTAGGTGGCCGCGGCACAAGCAGCGTTCTATGCCCGCACCTTGGACGTGGTGCGGTATCTGCTACTTCCCTCCCACAGCGAGCCAATGCATCCTGGGATAATCAATTCCGACGTAGGCTTGACCGCTGAACAGCTTGCATATATTAACAGCCTTGTTGCCTGGGACACAAGAACCGGGTACAACCTCTGGCACGATTTTCGCCCAGACGATACTGGCGTAATGACGGTATGTGGTCAAAAGCTGGCCAAAACTTACTAATCCCATGTAGATCTACCTGTTCCAACGTCGCTCCTTAGTATTCCTTGTGCATACGGCTCACTTCGATGTCTGGTCCCCGGGTTACCTGTACGTCCAGCAACTGTACAAAAACCCAGAGACAGGATGTGAAGAATGGGTCCCCTCACCACCGCAAGTTACATTCAACAACTTGGCTTCTTGCTACAGTAAGTATACAGTTCCCTGGATCTTTTTGTTATGAGGCTCCTGACCAGTTTCAAGGTCCACGTCTACTTATGGGTGGACGTCCTCCGTAATCAGCAGTTCGCTACCGAACCGCTTCACGACAGCTAGACGTGATTTGATTATAGAAAACAACAAAAGATCATGATTTTGTTGAAGACAGATTCTACGCAAGACGGGTGCCTGGGTTCACTCCGGCACAGAATGAGTCAGCTTTCCGTAGCTTACACGATTCATGAACCCAATCCTGACCTTCCTTTCGAGATGTAACTGATCCAGCGAAATACATTGCCACCCGTCGAATCGAAATATATCTTTTTGTCCGACTTGAGGCCCTGTGCCGCAACGTACATGTTGGTACCCCCCAATTACACTGCGTTGTGTTTCTAAATTTGTACATACTGTACCCGTTTCGTTGGTCTTATCTATCTCCCCCATTTTGTTTAGCCGTAGCAACTCTCCCAGTTCTACACTCAGGAGAGTCCTATAAATTTCATGTGTAAGCGAGTTCCCAAATCGAACTGCGGTTAGCTTATGTAAGCTGTGGTAAGTTCGGGCGAGTCGTTGCAAGCTCTCGCTCAACTCAATAATGGCGATGTGGTACAACTCGGGCACAAATTGCAGAGCTGAGACGAGGTCAATTTGAAAGTCAGGTCTTCATTTGTTTGTTGTTGTGTATTTTGTGTCCACCACGTCCCTTAAGAGTGAACTTTTTGCAGTCATCGAGTCAATGATCTTCCTTGTGATAAGTACAATGGAATTCGGACAGTCCTCACTATTATTCTGACGTTTTATTTCCCAGATACCGCTTTGTTAGTCTCCAAAAATCAAACTAACAGAGAGAAGGAAGATAGTCATTCTACCGCTCCTCTAGCTTCGTCGACATCTTTCGCAGACAACGTTGCCTTGCATTTTTGGTGTGGTGAGTTGCACTCCTGTTAGATACATCAGCTGTAAGGCTGGCTGCCCACTCTGTAGCTCACCTCAACCCACAGGATTATAGGTCACGGGGAAGCGCTTGGCACTTTCGCTCATCCGCAGCCGCTACATTCAGTCTTCACGGAGTGCCGTAGTGCCCTCGCAAATCTCTTGGCTAATAACAAGGACTTTGTAGCTCTGATCTGCCTAAATGTTGATCCCCAAGAGAAGTGCCATAGCTTCTCATTTTCCACATGCATCCGAGGGCGTATGTGTTGGGTATGTTTATGCAACTTAGTGAACTTAGAAACTTTTGAATGACGATGGAAACAAGTCGCAGTCCACAGGGATGGTTTGTTGTCGGCGAGGGCCTTCCCCGATCCTCGTGGACAGCCTCGAAATGGACCCCTCCAAATTGAAGGACAGAGATGGGAGGAGGAGGGTGGTTGCCATTCTCGCAGTTACTGGCTGGTCTCACTACAGAACAAGGCGTTGGCGTTGTTTCACAATAGCACCACACTTCTTCCTCCCCAAAAGTTGAACGCTCATCCTCTGGAGGCTATCGTCCCGCGGCCTCGGACAGCCACTGGCGGAAAGTTCTGGGGCACGACCACCATCATGTTAACATGCTCGCATGTAGGTGGAGCCATCCTTGCCCGCGATGCTTGACGTGGATGCGAAAAAACACTCAATACTGCAGCCTGTACGCAAACAACATACGTCACTACTCATTTTTTTTGATTCATCATCTAATTTTGATATCATCTCGGGGAAGGACCCTTCAAACATGAGCCGAACCAATGACCTGTTAACGATGTCTCCCGGGTGCACTGGCGTTTACCAACGGACTGGTGAACCGTTGGTATGCTTTGTTATTTCCTTCGTTGATCACCATTCATCTGTACAATCTGTTAGCAAGTATCCCGTCGTGCAGGGCCTGATAGTGAATGGTCAAAGGCACCTGAATACCAGTATAACTGAACTACTGATTAAACAGGAAACAGGTAAAATTCGGCCAACCCAAGTGTAGTAACTGTGCTTACATAATTCTCACTGAGGTACAGACTCCCGACGGCGAGCGGTGGCGCATATGTAATACTCGTCCTGCCATCCACGTGACTGCCGTGACCGTGCGCTGAGTCAGCCGTGACCGCACCATCTCTTTCGGGTCGCAACCCTACTATCTTTTCGCGGTCGCAGTTATACTCTTCTGTCGTTGTCACGAGATCAGTCTACTCTATTTGATGGTAAGTTAGCACTGCATCCTCAATCACCGATCTTACAGTTGCGCTATAGATGCCGCCGTCTGCACCGCTGGGAGAGCTTGGACCTCAGCGATCAATCCGTACGGGCAGAAGGATAGCTGTGAGATGAACAGCAAGCAATTCTAATCAAACTACTGAGTACTGACCCCTCAACAGGATCACGCAAAATTATATCGTAAGGTATCACGTCAACGCTATCTGCAATGTTCCGATTGTTTATGGTCGGTAATCCTTTCAGGAGGAGCAGCAAGCCTGTGCACAAAGGCCAAGGTAGGCCTCCGAGCTCGAACACCCCAGAGGGGTGGCCAGAATTGGGGAATATGGGCTCAGACAAAGAGCTGGGTGGTCGCGCTCTGGACGAAGGTATGCCTTGATACGTGATCGCTACCGGAAACTTACAGCTCATGATTTATCTTCGACAGTATCTGCCAGCCGTTTGAGACACGTGGTTGTGCTGACAGTAGGATTGCCAACTACGTTGATACCTTACGATATAATTTTGCGTGATCCTGTTGAGGGGTCAGTACTCAGTAGTTTGATTAGAATTGCTTGCTGTTCATCTCACAGCTATCCTTCTGCCCGTACGGATTGATCGCTGAGGTCCAAGCTCTCCCAGCGGTGCAGACGGCGGCATCTATAGCGCAACTGTAAGATCGGTGATTGAGGATGCAGTGCTAACTTACCATAAATAGAGTAGCTGATCTCGTGACAACGACAGTATAACTGCGACCGCGAAAAGAGAGTAGGGTTGCGACCCGAAAGAGATGGTGGCGTCACGGCTGACTCAGCGCACGGTCACGGCAGTCACGTGGAATTGGCAGGACGAGTATTACATATGCCGCCACCGCTCGCCCGTCGGGAATTCTGTAACCTCAGTGAGAATTACGTAAGCACAGTTACACACTTGGGTTGGCCAATTTTTACCTGTTTCCTGTTTAATCAGTAGTTCAGTTATACTGGTATTCAGGTGCCTTTGACCATTCACTATCAGGCCCTGCACGACGGGATACTTGCTAACAGATGGAATGGTGATCAACGAAAGAAATAACAAAGCATACCAACGGTTCAACCAGTCCGTTGGTAAACGCCAGTGCACCCGGGAGACATCGTTTAACAGGTCGTTGGTTCGGCTCATGTTTGAAGGGTCCTTCCCGAGATGATATCAAAATTAGAGATGAATCAAAAAAAATGAGTAGTGACGTATGTTGTTTGCGTACAGGCTGCAGTATTGAGTGTTTTTTTCCATCCACGTCAAGCATCGCGGCAAGGATGGCTCCACCTAATGCAGCATGTTAACATGATGGTTCTAGAACTTTCCGCCAGTGTTGTCGGGGCGATAGCCTCCAGAGGATGGGTTCAACTTTTGGGAGGTAATAGTGTTGCTATTGTGATCTCTGTAGGTGACCAGGTAACTGCGAGAATGGCCATTCCTCCTCCCATCTCTGTCCTTCAATTGGGGTCCATTTCGAGGCTGTCCACGAGGATCGGGAAGGCCCTCGCCGACAACCTCTTTTGTTTCTCATCTATAAAGTTTCTAAGTTCACTAAGTTGCATAAACATTACACATACGCCCTCGGTGCATGTGGAAAATGGCTTTGGCACTTCTCTTGGGGATTTTTAGGCGGATCAGTGCTACAAAGTCTTTTTATTATGTTGCGAGGGCACTACGGCACTCCGTGAAGACTGAATGTGGGTGCGGATGAGCGAAAGTGCCAAGCGCTTCCCCGTGGCCTATAATCCTGTGGGTTGAGGTGAGCTACAGAGGGGGCAACCAGCCTTACAGCTGATGTATCTAACAGGAGTGCAACTCACCACACCAAAAAATGCAAGGCAACGTTTCTGCGAAAGATGCGACGAAGCTAGAGAGCGGTAGAACGACTATCTTCCTTCTCTCTGTTAGTCTGATTTTTGGAGACTAGCAGAGCGGTATCTGGGAAAGAAAACGTCAGAATAAATAGTGAGGACTGTCCGAATTCCATTGTACTTATCACAAGGAAGATCATTGACTCGATGACTGCAAAAAGTTCACTCCTAAGGGATCGTGGTGGACACGAAATACACAACAACAAACAAATGAAGACCTGACTTTCAAATTGACCTCGTCTCAGATCTGCAATTTGTGCCCCGAGTCGTACCACATCGCCATTATTCGTCGAATGGGTGCTCACTCTTGTGGCCCCTCGTGGGGACTGTGTCCACTGGCTTGGGGTCGTTGGTGTTGCCATTATTCGATGGGTGCCACTCTTGTGGGCCCTCGTGGGGACTGTGTCCACTGGCTTCGGGGTCGTCGGTGTTGCCATTATTTGATGGGTGCTCACTCTTGTGGGCCTCGTGGGACTGTGTCCACTGGCTTGAGGTCGTTGGCGCTGCCATTATTTGATGGGTGCTCACTCTTGGTGGGCCCCTCGTGGGGACTGTGTCCACTGGCTTGAGGTCGTTGGCGCTGCCACTATTCCATGGGTGCTCACTCTTGTGGGCCCCTCATGGGGACTATCCACTGGCTTGAGGTCGTTGGCACTGCCATTATTCGATGAGTGCTCACTCTTGTGGGCCCCTCGTGGGGACTGTGTCCCACTGGCTTGAGGTCGTTGGCGCTGCCACTATTCCATGGGTGCTCACTCTTGTGGGCCCCTCATGGGGACTGTCCCTGGCTTGAGGTCGTTTGGCGCTGCCATTATTCGATGGGTGCTCACTCTTGTGGGCCCCTCGTGGGGACTGTGTCCACTGGCTTGAGGTCGTCGGTGTTGCCATTATTCGATGGGTGCTCACTCTTGTGGGCCTCTTGTGGGGACTGTGACCACTGGCTTGAGGTCATTGCTGTGCGTGCGACGATGGACCTTACAGAAAGGCCAAGCATCATCGTGACATTTTGCCTCGCTCCCAAGGTTGTGGATATGGACTTGGAGTCGTTAGCATACTAGTACCTTACTTGAATGTACATTACTTCACACTGACAATTGCGTCACCCCCAATCCAAATGGCTCTTTGGGTTGGAAATTGCATGCAGTGGCACAGATCGCCTCCACTGGCAGACGCTCATCCTTTGGTACTCCACTCCGCAAGATCCACTGTTTCATACATACACTCCCTTGATAATGTCATTTTATGTAGATGTTGCTAGTACTTCCGAACAGATGTTCGACAATACTTTCCTTGCTTCAGCAGGTGATGTGGATTTTTCTCTGGGCTGATATCTAGTAGTTGCCGACTACATGGCATTAACAAGTCATCGTATCAATTGGGCATGCGAATTTCCGGAGTACTCATACTATCCAGCATCCAATTGATCTTCAAACCCAGTAATCCGATCATGCCACGCCTGCATAATACCCCAAACCAGGACACAGTCACTTTGCGTTGGATAAGCTATGCTGTAATTTTTAAAAAGCTTAGTTCGCTAACCCCCCGCAATTTCAAAATTCATAACAGCCTGATTGGCGCACCCCATTTTTGTTTGTGGTTCTCAGTGCCACAGGATACAGGATATGCGGTCGCTTCGAAGAAGCGCTGTTAAACACCAATACTGACCATTTCTCCTTTGGGCGAAGGTCAAAAATAGAGTCCTCGCCATATCGTAAGGCCGCCTTTTCTTTTTCCGGTGCATCTCTACTGGCTCATATACAATTCTAATCACCATCCACCTGTTTCCACCATTTTGAGTATGTAAAACGGTATCATGCTGCCATTGATTGAGGAATGTGGTCAAATGATTTTTGACCTTTATGTGAGACTGGCGTCCAAGGCTTACCAAGTTTCAATCACATATAAATATGTGGAGTTGAATTCATTTTTCTTTCCATCACTGATGAGCGGGCAGCTAATGGGTTCGACGAGCTTTCCAGTGATGCTTCTGCCAACGAACTGTTTTCGATGACATTCCAGCTGATGCTTCTGCCAACGAACTGTTTTCAACGAGCTTTCCAATCTGATGCTTCTGCCAACGAACTGTTTTCAACTAGCTTTCCAGTTGATGCGTCTGCCCAACTAACTGTGCGAACACGTATGCAGCGTTCATTTCACTATCCAAGCCCAGTCCGCTAACAAAACCCCAGACCTCTTCTGGGATGCCAACGTGAATGGCAGCGTCATACCGATTCAATTTCTCACTGCTTAGTTCCAGAATCGACGCCAGAACCAAGCTGATTTACGACATGGGTATGCCCTACGAACATGAGCTACTGCAATTGTTTCTAATGCTACTGCATTTTAGGTCCCCGTTTCCCGCACTGAAAATGCAAGCCGCCGCATTGGTACGAATCGCACTGACGCTTTCATCGCCACGTTATGGCCGGCACTGGGCAAGACCGAACTCGACCTCTCCTACAATCACTCGTGCTTACCGCTCATAAACCAAGCACACGAGAAGTTTGTTTCCTGCCAATTTCCCCTGGTTGGAACGCTGGAACAATGGTAAATGATTACAATACAGACAAGTATGGTCTTCCATTATAAATGTCTATTGCAGTCATCATCCACTTTGAATAACACGTTTTACTTGAACGATCTTCGATAACCCACAATTCATGACCATACTTAAAAGCGGTAATACCTACTGTGTACTGCTCCATGAAAAATTTTACCAAAAGTTCGTCTGTTAGGCTGGCCGCGGCACAAGCAGCGTTCTATGCCCGCCACCTTGGACGTGGTGCGGTATCTGACTTCCTCCCACAGGCGAGCCAAGCATCCTGGTATATCAATTCCGACGTAGGCTTGACCGACTGAACAGCTCTGCATATATATAACAGCCTTGTATGCCTGGGACACAAGAACCGGGTCACAACTCCTCTGCACCGATTCGCCCAGACGATACTGGGTAATGACGGTATGTGGTCCAACAGCTGGCCAACTTACTAATCCATCGCCCTTAGTCACCTGTTCCAACGTCGTCCTTAGTATTTCCTTGTGCATACGGCTCACTTCGATGTCTGGTCCCCGGGTTACCTGTACGTCCAGCAACTGTACAAAAACCCAGAGACAGGATGTGAAGAATGGGGTCCCCTCACCACCGCCAAGTTACATTCAACAACTTGGCTTCTTGCTACAGTAAGTATACAGTTCCCTGGATCTTTTTGTTATGAGGCTCCTGACCAGTTTCAAGGTCCACGTCTACTTATGGGTGGACGTCCTCCGTAATCAGCAGTTCGCTACCGACCGCTTCACGACAGCTAGACGTGATTTGATTATAGAAAAACAACAAAAGATCATGATTTTGTTGAAACAGATTCTACGCAAGACGGTGCCTGGGTTCACTCCGGCACAGAATGAGTCAGCTTTCCGTAGCTTACACGATTTCATGAACACCAATCCTGACCTTCCTTTCGAGATGTAACTGATCCAGCGAAATACATTGCACCCGTCGAATCGAAATATATCTTTTTGTCTTAGACTTGAGGGCCCTGTGCCGCAACGCTACATGTTGGTCACCACCCCAAATACACTGCGTGGTGTCTTTTTGAAATTTGTACATACTGTACTCCCGTTTCGTTGGTCTTATCTCATCCCCCCATTTGTTTAGCCGTAGCAACTCTCCCAGTTCTACACTCAGGAGAGTCCTATAAATTTCATGTGTAAGCGAGTTCCCAAATCGAACTGCGGTTAGCTTATGTAAGCTGTGGTAAGTTCGGGCGAGTCGTTGCAAGCTCTCGCTCAACTCCAGCTATGGCACGGACTAAGCAAACTGCCCAAAAAACAACAGGAGGCATTGCGCCTCGGGTCCCTATCATGACCAGTATCAAGTCGACTACAGTGCCAACTGTCACCCAGCAACTGACCCACTCCAACTGTGACAATACCCTCAAACCCCACGCATCGAGTCCTGTTACCAATGAAACTGGCGACTTTGTTCCAGCACATCAGAAAGATGGTGCTCAGCCGAATGGCAGGCGTGCTTGTCTCGACCAGATGTTATCTGTGCCTTCGTGCTGGGATACCCGTCAGAATAATGATGTAAGTGCCACCATGGATGGCAGTCATCAAACATGGTAGATCAACTGATGGCTTTGTGTAGTTTTGCCATCTTTGCGGCGATGGTGGTCAGATGTACATGTGCGACAGATGTCCTCGCTCGGCTTGCCAGAAGTCCATAACCCTCTCTCCTGAGGACCGTGTCTTGGTGACGGCACCTGGCGTTCGTTACCTATGCGTTAGCTGTCACCTGATGGATGATAAGACAGAGGGTACCGTCAGTCCTTACCAGGCAAGCTCTTTGTGACACTCTAAAATTGTCTACTGACTCTCGTGCAAAAGGGCTTTTATCTGAACGGCAAACCTGCCTTAGCCCGTTTCCCTAAAGTCCATGGATGCCCAGAACTCTCGACGAAATCGTTCATTCATTCCACTCCAACCATCATTGTCCACCTTCGCTTGAAGTCAATCCCACTCGCTGGTCCCATGAACATGCTTTCCGACTTCCTTGAACAATACTTTCCGAGCGGTGATGGTCTGACCATGATTGATCTCAAATTTGACTTAGGTACTGCCGTGAAGAGAAAAGCATATTTACAAGTTGCTTCGAAAACGGCTCTCCAAGTGCAAGAAGCAAATGCTCGTAATGTTCTCTTCACTATATCTAATCACACCGATCAAGATACCGGTGATCTGTTCCTCGGAGAGCTGCGTCGCAGGAACGTGTGAGCAGACTGATGGATCATGCTTCTTAGAGCTAACCATTTAAATAATTAAGTTCATGCATTGTTTACTTGCTCCATTCGCAATGCAAACCCGCGGAGCCATGTTATATATGCTGGCTTGTGGTTCAATCATCTCAAAGACTGAAAGTTGGGAAGCCTTGTGCGACATGGTGTGCAGGTGCGTAGTCATCTCAGATCATAGGTTACCGTAAACTGACTGCAGGTAAACTATGGGTTCTCTGCTGCAGTTGCATTTGATGCCTCGCGCCTCCAGCCTCTTGTAACATGGCCGTTCCTGGTCCATCTCACAGAGGCCATCTTCATCGAAGGTCATACCATTGACGATGCAGTGCCACATGCCCTTGCACAGTCGACTCGACTCGGACAGCATTCTGGAGTCTACATCATGACATTGGCTCCTGCAGCCTCGTCCAATCTCCGTATTCTCAACACGACAAAGTATATATGGTCCCACCGCGACTATCGTCCCTGGGGAAAACCCCTCCCACTTCAGTGCCCTCAGTGCGGTACCCTCAGCAATGGGTCCGGTCTAAGTATGATGAAGGCACTTATTTCTACAGATGTCGTTACCATCGATGTGGATGGGACGAAGATACAAAGGCGATTATCAAACGTCCAGCTACATTCAAATTCAAGAAACCGGCAGATGCTGAAGTCCTACCTCAGGGGAAGGGCCAAGCATCATCGTGGCTGAGATTTTGCCTTGCTCCCAAGGTTGTGGATATGACCTCAGAGCCGTGTTAGCATACTAGTACCTTACTTGAACGTACATTACTTCATGTTGACAATTTGCGTCACCCCCAATCCAAATGGCGTCACTTCGGGTTGGCAAATTGCATGCAGCACAGATCGCCTCCACTGGCAGATGCTCATCCTTTGGTACTCGACTCCGCAAGATCCACTTTTTCATACCCATTGACCACTCCCTTGATAATGTCATGGTCTATGAAGACACTGCTAGTACTTCCGAACAGATGTTCGATAATACTTTCCTTGCTCAGTAGGTGATGTGGATTTTTCTCTGGGCTGATATCTAGTAGTTGCCGACTACATGGCCATTAACAAGTCATCGTATCAATTGGGCATGCGAATTTCCGGAGTACTCGTACTATCCATCATTCAATTGATCTTCAAACCCAGTAATCCGATCAGTCATCGCCTGCATAATACTCCAAACCAGGACACAGTCACTTTGCGTTGGATAAGCTATGCTGTAATTTTACTCAGTTCACTAACCCCCCGCAATATCAAAATTCATAACAACCTCGATTGCACCCCATTTTGTTTGTGGTTCTAGCAGACCTGTGCCACGTGCAAAAGGCAAAACAGAGGCTGTGATTTTGAAATTGCTACTTTCGGTGCAAAGTGCAAAATGACTGTCTGTCTTTGGTATGTGAGTGTAAATAGCGAGTTGCCCACGTTTTTACCCTCTCCTACAACCATCGTTGAGGCTTGAAATTTACATTATCCTTATCATAACATTCCATGACACCCAGTCAGCACCAGTGTTTTGAGCCAATTGCTATGCCCTTCGACGCCGGGGCTTCGTTGTCTCGCCACAGCACCTCCCCCTGCAGGATTTTTTCCGGAGGATCCATCTCAGTATACATGGCCGCTCCTGTTCTGTGGCCACCGAGCAAGCACAAGTCCAGTGCGATTCCTCGATCATTCATCGCTCAGGTAGCTGCGGGAGGTTTCCTCGCCTAACCCCTGATCCAGTCGTGGCCATGCGACAACAGAGGGGCCATTGGAGCTCTCTCAATGCAGCATTCCTGTGGTCAGGTATGAAAAACTCAGTGTATGTGTGGATGTTCATATTGACTATTGAGCGATCAGCAGAATTTCCATCTGAAGATGACCGACAGGTGAAGAGCTTCTAGGGGAATGCACTCGGCGATTGCAGGAAGTTGTTGATTATCTCCAGCTCGCTGATGCTCAGCTTGACTGTGAGGAGTTTACAATATGATGTTGGTGATAAAACTCGGGGAAAAATTGAGGACTGCTAAGGAAGAATGCTCTCGCAAAGGCCTATGGGTCCTTTCGACGATCCTCAACCAACCACGGGGAAAAAAGCAAGGGTGACCTCTTAATTCTTCTCTCTCTCTTCCCCTCT
>MU123791.1:0-106081 GCA_014904935.1 Melanogaster broomeanus | reverse complement strand
GTATGCCTTGATACGTGTCGCTACCGGAAACTTACAGCCATGATTTATCTCGACAGGTATCTGCCACCGTTTGAGACACGTGGTTGTGCTGACAGTAGGATTGCTTTCAACTCGTATACCTCGCAAGATCCACATATCATATGTCCCACATCCCTACATCACATACATACTAGAATAGTTCAGTAGAATCGACATCATCCCATGTAAGTACTAATATTAGAAACCACGCTGTGATCATACTTACAGTGATCTCTTTTGTACACAAAGTTGAACATCTCTATATATAAAGAACAGAGCCTCGGTGTCTATTGTGTCCACCCCATCATGCTGTGCAGCTCGTGACTTGCGATCGATTGGGCGTGCGGTGTAAACCTCCATTGTCTTCCTGTCCACTACCACCGTCGCCGTGTGTAGGCGTCAACGTTTCCTTGCACAATGACCCCTACAGCTTCTACTCTTCCTCAGCATCCCACTCCACGTCATTTTTTGCTCTCCCTCTCCACTTTGTGGCATGCACTGCGGCGTGCAACTCTCCTGCCTCGCGATTGATCGAGCGCCCCACCACCGCATTTCCTTTCTTAGTTCGAATCCCTCTCTCCTCTTCGTGCGAACGCCTGCGTGCCATTTTCACCCTGCGAATGATGTGCGCAGCATGCAGTGGCTCCGCGCTGCTTTTCTTTCCTTACCTCAAATCCCCCTCTCCTCTTCGTGCGAACGACTGCTTGTGATCGATCAAATGTGCCCTGCATTCACCACCTTTCCACCTGACATCATTTTCTCTTCTGCCCATTGTTGCCATCCACTGCACCATGCTGATCTCCTTGCAGACTGTGCTGCCTCCTCATTGACCCAGCATGGGGCGCCACCTCTTTCTTTTTGACCTCAGATCCCCTTCTTCACCTCCAGCAAACCAGTGTATCTCATTCTCCCTTCCTGAATGACGACTGCAGCATGTGTCCTTTACACCGTCCTTGCTTCGCCTCCCACTACCAATGCCTCTCCATGCACTCTTCATGCTTCACTTGATTTTTGTTCTTTTTTCCTCCGTCCATGTGATTTTTCGATCGATCAAGCATACGTCATACCTTTCCTTTGCTTATCTTACTGTCACTCTGTACCCCTTTCTCTATCATTCACCACCATGACATCCACTTGCACACTTCATGGTATTGTTGGCATAAACGATGGACATTCTTTCCAACATGCGGAGCCCAAGAAGTTTTGGCTTCACGAGGGTTTCATTGCTTTGCCTCATGGGGATTATGAAATTCAAGTGCTTACCTTTGGTGGCGAAGCAGCTCCGTTGGAAGATGGACTCTACCAGCTCAGTGGTCGGTTGATCTCTGTCGCAAACCCTGATCCCACCGATGGTGAACCCATCCTCCAACTGTATGTTAACGATGTGAGTTGTCTCTCCTCCATGTTGCTCTCCGTTAATGCTCCTGTCATCCTTCCAGGACGCACAACCAATGCCTGATAACAGTCGTGCTCTTCCTGTCATCATCATCTCGGGAAAAATTGCATGCGGACCTACTGATCTTCAGCGCGACCGCAAATTCAACATTGACATTTCACAGTATGGTGCTGAAGATCAACAAACGATTCACTGTCGCTGCCAGTATTCAAGCTCTCATCCCCGCTTCACCAAAACTCCTATCCCGCTCCCTGGAAAACATGTCTTGAAGACCCAGCAGTGTACATGAAGGACGATGGGCCATTGATGTCAAAGATATAATGTTCGGTCCTTCCAACAGCTTCATTCCGTCGTCCACTGCCCCTTCTCCGTCGTTGAAGGTGAAGCATTTTGATTGGGGAGGAAAGGGAAAAGGGAAGCGTGCACGCTACCAAAATGATGGTGATTGCACCCGAATTTTCTATAAGTAACGGCTCGAGACTAATTTACATGTGCCTCAGTATATCTAGCGAGATTTCCCTACAAAATTATGTCTCGTTCCCACGGAGTGAGCTGATGCTTTTTCGAATTCATCATGAATATGACATTTCCACATATGCCAGTGTGATCAGTTTCGCGTGAATACGTTCCCGATACACAATAGACGCTGGGATATTGATTGACACATTGTCCCTCCAGTTCTAGACAATAATCTAAGACCTACTAACTGCCGCCACATCGGCAAACTGAAAACTGCAGAAATGCGGATTTATGTCGCGGTTTTGGATGACGAGTTTGGAATAGTCTCGGGGTTCAGACGTTTTTGGGAGTTCCAATACTGTCTCCATCAATCAGACATAGGAGATCTCTTGTCATGTAAACACCGTAAGCCATTGAACCTAAGCATTCATTTCAGTCATTTTGCAGATCCGGGCTAGTGACTGTTTTGTCCTCTCTGACCAAGATCGTCCTGAGACTTCTACGCTAGTCGCTGACTTATATGTGACTTCTGTGCACGTTGAGTTGGAGTACCACCTTTCATTCTGGCTCCGAAGTTATGCCCGACTCATATCACCAAGTATGTGTCTGTGGTCAACAGTTTATTGGTCTTGGTGGCTTTACTCGGCACGAGAAAGAATGTAGGAGAGGAAAGAAGCGACTTTCTGGTGCACTCGCCAAAGTGAAAGAAGTGTATCAACGAAAGAGAGCTTGGCGTCAGGCGGAGGATGAACTGCTCACAGCGGTGGAGCCTGAACCTTCTGATCTTACTAGAGGACAGGTATGTAAAGTAAATCAAGCGCTCGGGGATTGCGGCTGAACGGCGGACTCTTTCAGGATACTCCAAGCTCTCTGGGCATTTCTCCCGGGCCTATATCGAGCGACCCAGTGACCTTGAGTGCTGACTTGGACGATAGCTTGTCTTTGGCTCAACGTAGGGTACGTCGGTTGAATCGTCGACTGCCGAAGAGATTCAGGGATTTCCTTCCGGAAGCACCCCCACCACTTCCTCCTGTGCAGGAACAATCAGAAACCAACACCACCACAGATATTTCCCCATCGCAATCACAGAATTCCTCTTTGCAGTCATGTCTCCGGTCTGTACGACCTGCTCTGTCGAGCGTTTTTACGACACAGAAGAATAAATTCGGAGTGTTTCGTCGATATCGTGCTAAGCAACCTCATTCGCATGATCCTGATGATCCCTCTTGAAAACCAACACCATGCCGGCCCAGATGCGTGCCAGTCCCAGTCCAAAAACCCTTTTTTTCCATATCCCAATGAAAGCTCTTTTCGTTTGGGCGAATGGTATTGGAATGGTGGCGTCCAGAAGTCCAAAGCAAGCTTCAAAGAGCTTCTCACTGTCATTGGTGACAAGAACTTCCTGGGTTGAAGACATTCAGGACACCAATTGGAGTGTGGCCGACCTGAAAGTTGGGTTCTAATGATTTTGACAAGAATGCAGAAGTGTGGCTGGACGAGGAGGGAACATGGCACCACACCCCCATCTCAATATCAGTCCCATTCCACAGTCACTCACAAGATCCTGGACCCAAGCTCCACACCCCCACGCAGCTGCACCATTGCTCTCTCGTGTCCGTTATCAAGGAGAAAGTTACGGACCCCATACATGCATCGCTGTTTCACTACGAACCTTACGAGCTCCTCTGGCACCCACCACACAAGGACCACAAAGTTCGTGTTCACGGCGAGTTATACACATCTCCGGCGTTTATCAAGGCGCATCGAGAGTTACAAGAACTGCCAGGTGAACCAGGGTGTGACCTGCCGAGGGTTGTTGCTGGGCTGATGTTTTCATCTGACGCAACTCATCTGACGTCGTTTGGTGATCAAAAGTTATGGCTGCTATATGTATATTTTGGCAACGAGTCGAAGTACCGTAGATGCAAGCCTTCTGCACGCACTTGCACGCACGTTGCATACTTTCAATATGTGAGTGCTCGGACATAAATGCGACTTCTTGTGTTCAAATTGCGTACTCTAGCTCCCAGATGAATTCAAGGACTTCTCGTCGAAATATGCTGGGAGCAAGTCACCCAGTGATGCTTTTCTCACCCATTGTCACCGAAGATTATTCCACGCACAATGGAAGGTGCTTCTAAATGATGAGTGCCTTGAGGCCTATCAACATGGGATCGTTATAACCTGTTGTGATGGACTTCAAAGGCACTTCTATCCTCGCATATTCACGTACTCAGCAGACTATCCTGAGAAGTAAGCGTGCTTCGCTGCAATTGGTCATTACTCATCACTGCCAGGGTGCTCCTTGCAACGATACGCAACCTTGGTTCGTGCCCTTGTCCACGGTGCCTTATCCCAAAGGAGCATTTGGGACTCATTGGTATGGAACGAGATACCCTTCAGCGAACCCTTTTATTGCATACAGATACCAAAGAACGCCAAGACTTGGTTAACACCGCACGCAAGCTAATATATGAACAACACTGTGCAGTAAGTAACGTGCAAGTCGAAGACCTCCTTAAACCACAATCTTTGGTCCCTACCACAGTATGTTCATCGGTTTGAAAACACTCACGAAGCTGATACCTCCTTTAGAATGCCTTCTCGGACAGCCTCAGGGACACAGGCTTTGATCTTTTTCGCATGCTTGTAGTGGACCTTATGCATGAATTTGAGTTAGGGGTCTGGAAAGCGATTTTTATCCATCTACTTCGCATTCTCTACAGTCACAAGAAACTCCTGGTGGATGAGTTGGATGCACGGTGAGTTCGGTAAAGAGACGAAACATGGGTATTTTTCGCTCACTATGAAGCAGATATCGTCAAGTTCCAACTTTCGGGCGCGATACCATTCGGCGTTTTGGGAAGAATTCATCTGAAATGAAGAAAATGGCTGCCCGTGATTTTGAAGACCTGCTGCAAGTGCGTTGTGAAAGTGTTTGTTGCTGATGTCATCTGACTGTGTCCCAGTGCGCAATTCCTGTTTTTGAAGGTCTTCTTCCTGAACCACACAACACAAGGATTCTACAACTGCTTTTCTTGTTGTCCCACTGGCACGGGCTAGCAAAGCTTCGGATGCATACGGACGAGACTCTCAACATTATGGAACAAGTCACAGTGACTCTAGGACAAGCTCTCCACACATTTCAATCCGAGACATGCTCTGCTTTTGCCACAAAGGAACTGCCCCGTGAGGCTGAGGCTCGTAACCGCCGTGGAGCATGTGTAGGCTCAAAGAAGGGTCAAACTACTCAAGCTGCATCCTCAGAACCACTTCAAGACTCCGTTACTGCTAAGTGTAGGGCATGCCGAGCGAAAATTTTCAACCTACAAACATATAAAATTCATGCTTTGGGTGATTATACATCACAGATCAGGGAGTATGGAACTACAGACTCTTATTCTACGCAACCTGTTCGTGCAGCGTTTCTGTAGCCTTTACTCCTCACCGATATATAACTGTAGGGAGAGCTCGAGCATCACACTGGCAAAGGTCGATTTACACGAACCAACCGCAAGAAGTATCTTACTCAGCTCACCCGCATAGAGCGTCGACAAGCTCGTATTCGTCGTATTCGCGCAAATTCTGACTTCACCGCCATTCGGAATCGAGAGCTCGTCTCCAATGCTCCTGAAGAACACTACCATATCGGCAGAACAGAAAACTTTCCAGTGAATCTTTCTCAATTTGCCCAGGGTGAAAGAGATGATCCTGCTACGGTGGTCAGTATAGTTTGGTTATCGGATCTCCGGGTTACTGAAACATGTAGTTGCAGGATTTCGTTTTGCAGCTGAAAGCCCATTTGCTACTGCGTATCAAGGCCATGCACGTCGAAGAGTCCTCTACGGAGGGTGGCCCATGGTCCTCCACTCCTGCCCCCGAACAGAACACAGTAGCTGACGGGACAACCTTGGGCGAATTCTCAGAGCTGGACGTCAGCACTCTTAATCAGATAGTGTTCAAGAACGACCGCATCTATCGACACAACATTCTCCGCATCAACTATACAACTTACAATATTTGCCGTGCCCAAGACGTCGTCCACCCAAACACTGAACATCATAATGTCATGCTTTTGGCTGCAGATTTCAAAGGCACTTCACAGCATCCTTTTTGCTACGCGCGCGTCCTCGGCATATACCACGCAAACGTAATCTATATCGGCCCAGGCTCAAGGGACTACCAAGCCCGACGATTAGACTTTCTGTGGGTACGCTGGTACAAAGTCGTTGATATGCCATCCGGATGGTGTCATCAGGCTCTTGATGCATTGCAGTTTGCACCAATGATGGGAGAAGATGCATTTGGATTTATTGATCCAGCGGATGTGCTGCGAGGCTGCCACCTCATTCCAGCGTTCGACAAAGGAAAATTGCACCCAGATGGTGTCGCAATGTCGCACTATGCTCGTGATGCGAACGACTGGAAGCTGTACTATGTGAACCGGTACGCATTTTCTACTGACTTTCAGTCTGCTTCTGATTATAACGTTCTTTCTGGCTAGCTTTGTTGATCGCGACATGGTCCTCAGATATCACTGGGGACTCGCTGTGGGCCACAGGTATGCTTTCACAAACGTAACAGAAGACGAGACTCCACAGATCACCCAAACAATGTCAAGTCAGACCTCCACAACCAAGCCGTGGATATTGACCCAGTACCTCGATTCTTTCGCTGACGATGAAGATCCAAATCGCATGGACTGGAGCGACTCATGCACCAACGATTCAGGCTCTGGGATGGAAGAATCAGATGAGGAAACCGCAGAGGGACTCCTGGCATTGGACGAAATGTATGAGGAGGCTCCATCGTGGATGGAGATGGATGATGATATTTATTAAACATAGTCCAGCAATTCATTCAGTGTATTCCAAGCGGTTTCACAAGCATTGTCAGCTGCAAAACTGGATGTTGCAAATTTACTACTGTATGTATCAAGCATGGAACCGGAACCACTTCAAAACATGGGGTACTGAGATCCATCTTGTTCGGGATCCATCTCCCAGAGTTTGTGCCTCAAAATTTCGCAATTTCCACAATGCTTAGACAGGTCATCTAGCTGCGACTTCATCATGGACACATCATCTGCAACAGTGGCAACCACGTGGCGAAGGTGCTCCAGTGTTGCAACCACGTCCGCCAACACTTGGATATGAGTCGGTGCTCGACCCCGTCCTCTCGAGGTTGGGCTTGGTTCTCTTGTGAGGCGGCGCCTCTGAAGTGTGTTCCTTGCACTCACTGGGGTCGGATGACTGCCGCTCATGCTTTCTCGGCTGACTCAGAGTCAAATATTTTTCTGCTGCAGCGGTAAGTTTCAGGCCATATCCTACGTAAATTTTGGTTCTGCTCACTTTCATCGTCCATCTTGCTCGAGAGGGCACTTCCCTCCAAGTTCCGTGAGGTTCGACCATTGATCAGTACTGTCACAGAGTCTATCATCTTCGTGCAATCTGCAAAATATTCAAGTTAGCTTCGCCATTGAACTTCAGCTAAAGTCACCAGCTGCCGACCTATGGTATGTGATATTATCCTTCCGCATGATGAGTTGTCCGAGTTCAACCAGTGTATGTGAATATCGGCTTTTTGCCTGCTAACAGGTCCAGAATGGCTAGTTGAGGAATAGGACATTATCTCATCTCTAACGTCCGCATGTTGGCTAACTTTTCTGGCTGTAAGGGGGAGGACCCAGTATCGCCGTGTGTCCCAATTGGTCTGTAGTGGCTTTTGCTGTTTCCAATACTTCCTTACTGGTCAGTATTCAGAGCCGACGTTCCGCATAGCCTCCAGGATCTGCTCACAGTATTTAATGCCTTAGGTTGAACTTGCTCTTCCACCCAAGACGGTCTCTCTCCTTCCACCACAAACTTGCTCCCTATTGTCCATCATGTCTGACTCAGGCGGTGATACTCATGGTTCTGTTGCGCCAGTCTCTGGCCGAAAGCGTGCACATACCAATGCATTGGAACTAGGCCCAAGAAAGAAAGTGTCAATCATCTTCTCTGAAATGGTAACCTGACTCTGATATGCTGCCTGTTCGATAGCACGACTCAAGATCCTCTGGTGCATCATGGCCGGCATTTTGGTTGTGCGGTGCATGCCTTTTGCAACGTGCAGGCCTTGCTTACCAATGGGATACTCATGATGGGCGAGAATACAGACTCGAACTTGGAGTCATTGACTGCCGAGTGAGATAGCTAAATCTTGTTGCGTCTTGGATATACCTGCTCACCAACCTGTCATCAGGGAACGCAAGGAATATTTGGTTTTCCGGGAGCTCCTCAAGAGGGTACCAGGGCTGGAAGCGTGGATAATGCAATGCGGGGAGGATGACGTGATTGCGATTGCAGAATTGGTAAGCTATGCGATCACGGTTGTCACACATTGGCTGTACTAACATGGCGAAATAGATTCAGAAAGGTGCCAATGGTTCCAGGGCGGACGACACCAAGAGCATGAAAAGCACGATCATCGACTGGATTACCCCAAAAGGCCAAATTCTGAATCCTCACATTCCTCACAACATCAAAGCTGGTGCACGGATTTAATCACGAGCGCACAGGTGCTCTTCTTTGTCCTGCAGGGCTTGACTGGGCCAACTCCGAGTAGGTTCCAGTGCATAGGTGCACTACTTGCACTCACTATAAGTGATTCGATCTCAAATAGAACGAAAGTCAAACTAAGTAATGGGCAAATACAAATTGCAGGTGATCAATGGCCTGTCCTATTGTACGCTAACTACACGTACGACCCCGAAGACCCCTGGAACGGACTATTGCACAGCGGACTCTTGGTTTCAGTGAGTATTGACCTGGGTAGGACCTATTTCATCATGAGCGAACTCTGACCTCAGTTCATAGGCATTCAAACATATTTTTACTTCTCCGAGCTCTGTTGACCAGGAGCCCAAGGCAACTAGATCTGGAAACGCTCGCATCCATGGCATGCGCTATGTGACAAAGGCATCTATCGCCTATGTTGCAACTCAAGTTCGTCTTCTTATGTGCTTGTGGGAATAATTGCTCACGCTTTGCATAGGTCCGCTTCTCACTGACCTCAGCGCAGGTGTTTTCGCGCACTGATCTGGTCACAGATTCCGAGAGAGATTCTACAACAGTATCATTGAGCTTCTGGACGATGTAGATGAAAAGGACGAAGTGGGACAGCTTCTAACTTGGTGGAATCGGTAAGCTTTAGGCTGTATGTCTGTCGTGCGTTATTGAAAGGGAATCCCAGCCAAGTCTTTCCCATGTACACGGATGTGGAGCGCCTGCCTTCTAAGGACAGTGCATTGGCCAGAATCCGAGAGAAAAGGGTCGCGTACAACGAGATGCTTTCGCAGGGCTCTGGGCAAGCATAGAAATATTTCCTACCGTAGAACATTTATTATACCTCAGCTATAATATATCTAATATATCGTCATTCTCTGGCTACTTTGGCTATTTTTACCGCATTCCCTGATCACTGTCAAATCCACGTGAATTGAAACATAGTCAATCAACTGACCAGTGTGGCATCCTTTTCCAGTTACATAGGACGGACACATTTTGACACTGGCAATCAGCGTGATTGAAAGTGACCAGAATGAGTAGACTGACGAGGCGTTTTCAAAGGCATCTGCCTGGTACTGTGGGCAAACCACCTAAGGCTGACATTGTTGGGCACCGGAAATCTTCATGATGAAGATGATGAGAAAGAGCAACATTCCCAGATGTCTTAGCAAGATGATTCCATCCCAACTATCTCAAGCCGCTGGCGTTCGACAATGGATATCTGCACGATCACAAAGGTAAAGATGAACAGAATATTGCAATATTCTCAGACATACCTAGTAGTCCACTGTGCCCCAACCGCTGCAAACTGATGTCGTTCGACACTAGATATCTGCACGGTAAAAGTAGCAGTGATGAACATGTTGATGCGATCTGTCCAGACAACCCAACCAGCCGACTTTGCCCCAGTTACCACAGGCTGATGCCGTTCGACACTGGAGACATGTATGATTAAAAGTAACAAGGCTGGACGGATTGGCATGATATTCCCGGACACACCTGCCAGACAGAGCTTCCCCAACCACCGCAGGCCAACACTGGAGATCTGGAGGACCAAAACCGGCGATAATGTCCCAATGCCCCCAGGCTGACATCATTTATCATCAGAGTCTGACTGACCCTGAAATTGTTAGCTCCACCATTCTGGTCTTCTCCAATTGAGTGCATAAACTTTGTCGATAAATATATGCCATGGCGAACTTTTGCCAGGATTGCATATTAGATAATGCACGAAAATCTTACCATGGATTATAGGCGGTCATATCTAACTGCAGCATGACAGTCCTGGTAAGGTTTGCAGGGTCCGTCTGGGATCACACTCAGGAGATGGATGGTCATGTGCACCAACGTCACCAGAGCATGTAATCGACGGAACATTACTATCTGTTTGCCTACCCACTTCTCACGGCAGTGAGGTATTGGCTGATTATATCAGAGTGACTTATATATTCTGTAAATCCGCCATCCCTACCGGAGAATATATAGATTTAGCCCGCGTGCTATCATAATGGGACATGAGACAGACATTGTATCACTTATAAAGCTAGATAAACCTTGGTCAAACTCTCACCAATTTCCTGATGTAAGTGATGTAAGAGCAAATATCAGCCGGCTTGGGATATGACAAAATCTAAGCAAAGGGCAGAGATGCCCAGGACTCAGCCGCTGCCTAAGAGGGCGGAAACGACTATTCATTACCTAAGCAAAGGGCAGAGATGCCCAGGACTAGAGTATATCAGCTATAGGTAATGGACAGTAATGGTAATAAGTAACTCACCTCAGCCGCTGCCTAAGAGGGCGGAAACGACTGAGGATCAATGAATAAGTAAAGGACTTAAATATTGTGGGTGGAGATGTGATCGTATAATTAGTAAGTTACCAGGAACTCGAATGCATGTGGAATGGAGAGGATGGAATGGGCATGTCAACATTGTGTCAAACACGGGGTGACAGGTCAGGCACTCTGGGGACCGGATAACCGGGTATCTTCCAATCAAGTCCGGTCAGGCTTGGTGTAAGCCGGGGATGACCGGAGATGGAGTGGCTGCATAGGGCGACCGGAGATAGAGTTCCGGGGATGTTATATTTTGTCAGGATACGCAGTTTTGTCCAAGTAAGCATCAGCTGGCGCAGGTGTGTGGTGGTGGTTATATGGTGTTGCCAGTGTTAATAATAAGTTATTAATAACAAGGAACACTGTATTATTTAAATAAATGGTCACGTGTCATGGAACTTGTAGCTTGTGAACTTGATCTCATACGTTTGCCAGTTTCCAAAACTCGTGCAGAAATTACTTGCCCGAGAGCTGACTTTCGCCATACCTAGACAATTTCGGTTACCAGTGGAGGGCGCTGACAATGCCCACCCTAGTAGCACTGCCGGTCGAGGTCGGTAAAGCCATCCACTATCATGTTCAATTGAAAATCTGGTCTGACTGGGCTTCAGCTGCTCCACGAGATACAACTCTTTGCAGCATCCCACGCACTCCCGCAGACATGCAAATCGTTGCGTGACATCTTCAGATCATTTCCCCCATCCTACCGTGCGCGATACCTCATCGCGTGCGTCGATTTATCCCGAGTCAGGGACTGTGCCGTCCTCACCAAGATGTTGCGGTATCCTTTGTGCAACAAAGACATCCTCGAGGCTTACTTCCGAATTACGAAGCCAGATCCGGCGAAACGATGGGCTCCGGAGCTTCCAAGGCGGCTGTTCCGCTCGCTGCTCCCCAACAAGTCATCTACGTCAAGTAAAGGTGCTACTGCCCAGTGGGCCGACAGAGACCCTCCGCTTCCTTTCCTCCGATATCTGTATTCGTGTCCATACCTCCACCCACCGGACGCTAATTCCCATGATGGATATGCCTTAACGAAGGCTGTACAAGCGGGGTTTGTCCCTCTGGTACGGTTCTTACTTGATCACGGTGCTACTCCGGAGTGGAAGGACAATCTCCCCGTACTCATTGCTATCCATCGCAAAGACTTGGGTCTTGTGAGAATGCTAGTGGAGAGGACGGACACAGGGGATAGCAACAAGCCGAAGGGAAAACGGCGGAAGTTGGAGGACAGGGTTGCGGTCAACCCGAAGATGCTTAGAGCTGCAGTTAAATGCAGGGCACAGGACATCGTCGAGTATCTTACGAGAGAGAAGGGATGTATACCAGATATGCAAACGTTGTTGCTGATGCGATGATCCTACATCTTGTGAATGACCGACCTAGAGCGAGTACACTCGGGAAGCAAATCGCAATTCCACGGAATCGAAAGAGACATCTACTAACATACATTGCGGGAATCTGCTAATGTCACATCTACGGATGCCTGCTCGTTGCTAACGGTAAAACAAATAGAGGACACTACTATGGCCACAATGCAAATATGATGCTCGAGGGAAAAATACCTAAGGCAACGGTGAGAAGCTCTACGACTTTGGAAGGTACCAGGAGTAAATTAAACTTACAGAAGATGCAAAGCTTGTTAGATGGGCATTCTTAAATATC
The DNA here is from genome assembly GCA_014904935.1 of Melanogaster broomeanus. Lineage (NCBI taxonomy): Eukaryota > Fungi > Basidiomycota > Agaricomycetes > Boletales > Melanogastraceae > Melanogaster > Melanogaster broomeanus. The sequence continues at coordinate 93,660 of MU123791.1, read as the reverse complement.
GTCAATGTCGACTTCCCCTTCGTCACCGAACTCGAAGGTGCATTCGCCATCCTCCTCGGGGAATGTATCCGTCTCGTTGATTTTAGCGTTTTCTGGCAGCTCGCCATAAGCTTTCACTGGGGAGTTGAGTCAGCAACAAGGTATTCCACGGTAGCGGCGTAGGTACGTACAGTTTCTAGCTTCGTCGGCGGTGTACTTGACGATGACATCGGCTTTGTCGTCTTGGAAGTCACGGAGCGATAACAACACGATGTCTCCTTGATTTATCCAGACCTGGCAAGATCATTGAGATAATCGCAGAAGATGAAACATGCCTCCCGCACCGACCTTCTTTCGCATTTTGCCTCTGATATGTGCTAATCGCTTCTCTCCATCAAAGCACTGGGCCTCCAGGCGCCCATTACCGAGCATCTTGGTGACTTGGGCATACTCTTGACCATCTTCACGGAAAACAAGCTCGACGCTTGTCATCCTCGTTCTCGTTCTTTCCACGTCTGCGATTCTTTCCACCCTGTTAAATAAAGATGAATGGATGTACAAGCAGGGTAACAAAGGGGGACGACGATCAGACCTTTCCTTTATTCTGTCCACGCAATTTCAATTAGTTGGGGAATGATTGATCGTATGAGTAACTCCAAAACTCACCTTCGGCATGTTATGCGAGTCTTTGTGCCCTGTATGTTCTGCTGTGGGTGGTGTGGGGACTGTGGTGCAACTGTCTCAGAGCTGGCGATTAGAGATCGGATGCGGCAATCGGTCATGAAAAACATGGATGCTGTACTGCTTGGTAATCATGGGGTATTGAGTGGTATACGAGGCTCGGGCAGGCAACACAGTATCCTTCATCTGCAAAATATCGAAATGAACATTTAACCTTCATGTTATGTTCACCATAGCGAAGGGTAGCCAAGGACTGCCCAAGTCATGAGCTCCAAGCGACGGATTTACAGACTAGCTATACGGGGCACCAAAATGGCAGATGGTGCTTAATATGCAGATCAAGTTTGTTTAAAATCCTGAACATGTGTATCGTAATAATTCGTAATTTTTCAATCAGCAGGTCAAGATGTCAGACATCGGCCGGTGCAACCTTGAAGCATGGAGACGCATTGCCCAGATGCCTTTGTGCTCCACATACTGATATGGGCCGTGGATCAAGGAGAACTGACTTGCTCACGTATGCTTCGACCCTGGAGGAGTACGTTCCAGTCTAAATCCAACAAGAGTTGACGACCCGTCTCACAGCCGGGATCCGGACATGTGCCATCAGCAGAGAATTACGGCCGTCCAGGACCCTTGATGGAGGGAGACCCGAGAGTGCCAGAGGTATAGTAGCATCGACTCGTGCGGTGTGCCAAGAAGAATGGTGGTTGCGCCGACAATATTTAGTAACGTTATCCTAGGAATTTGCAGTGCCCCTTTCGAGTTTCAGCTGGGCCACCTGTCAAGGTCACCACCAGGACCTTGTGCACTGTGGCGAGCAGGGTGAAGTCTGTCACTTGATGTGCCTATGAGCCTCTGTTATGCCTGGAGCTCCGAGGCGCACCGATATGGGATTGGGAGTGCCATAATGGGCGCCGTCCCAGCTTCGCACAATTTGGGTACAAGGTCCGCGGTGGACCTGAAGGACTGCATAGCGCCCCATTTTCGCATACCTTGGTGTACCCTCGCGCAAATTTGCAAAGGGATGCGTATAAGTTCTCAGGATGTGTCGATTCCAGTATTGGAACCCCGTCATGAGCAAGGTCGCAGCGGGAAGGACGACACAATAGTCAGCGACAGTCACTACTAGCTATAGATCAGCGTTTTTTACATGGTGATTTGCAATCACGAAAAGGTTCTGGTCTGAAATGCAACGTGGCTTGTGAAGAACAACAACGAATGTGCGTCTATCCTGTCCAAACGTGGCGCCATCCTCAAGCGAACGACACTAACACGTATCTGCTACTGGTTATCACTCGAGCGCAGCAGCTATCCCAAATGTAACCTCTTGCTCCCCACCCTGCTCCGCGACGGCAATGGACCAGTTTGCCTGATAGGCACATGAAGTATTGTCTCTCCGAGAGGAACGAGAGGATGACGTTCTATGGATCGGAGGTGGAGTCCGAAGGGTACATCCGCTTCAAATGCCTATATTTACGCAACGAGTACAATGCCAGGGTTTCTGGCGGAATAATAAGCTTCACTGCCGGGGTATTCGAACGACGCACCGTTCTTGATGTACTCTCCGAACTTGAGTGCTTTCTCTATATCCTGGTCATCTGTCAAATTCCTATTATCTATTATGAGCCGGGGTGTTGCGGTTAATATCATGATTGAGAGCTGGAGGATTCGGTGTAAAGGGCTCAGGGCTCCTCAGAAGTGCTCACTTTCATACAGTTTTCTTAGTTTTCCATGAAAGTTGTATCTGCAATACGAAGAAACATGTCAATGGATGTCATAGCAACGGACAGATCGCGGGCAGTACTGGTACTGACGAGGGTCGTACTCGCGGCCGAGTCTGTGGAGCTCTTTGTACAGGGCCAGAGCTCGTAAACGCTGGGAGGCCTTCGTCGCCATGACGAGCAAGCTAGTAGTGGAGGGTTTAACCTGTCACTTGATTGCCAGCACCTAGCTGCTACAGTAGTGGAACTGAGGCTGGACCACTGGGTTTGGGGCCTAGACCGCCAGTGTCACAGTGGCGTTTGAGTAGCTCACGGCAAACAGCGCAAACAGCAAATGTATGTATTGCATCCGGACATCAGCAGAGTGCCGCGGTCCATATGGAGCTAGCAGCATCCGTCAACAACATGAATGCGACATACTACTCAGATCAGGCTTTCGTCCTCGGCTTTCGTTTCATACACCTTGTAGCGCTGTTGGGCACCAAAGCCGATGATAAGGGGAAGGAAAATCGAGCCTTTCAACATAGTGCTTCCATCAATGCATGGCTGTGAACGGTGATTTATATAAGTCAATGTAAATTATTATCCCCATCGTTTTCATATATGAGCGTGGTCAAAGCGTGCTATCTCCTTTTACTTTCGAGCCACGGCCGCCTTCACAGTACTTGATCCAAGGGGAATTATGGCATTCGGCGTTCTCCGCGCAAAGGTCCGACATACATCATCCAGGGAGCGCGTGTCCATGTGGATACCGTTGATCTACATATTGTCAGTATAGACTCGATTATTCAAATTGGCCGATCTCATCCTTGGGTCGGTGTTAGTTCCCATGAAGATGGACAGGCTCTCAAAGTGGCCATCTGTGGTGTGATACATACGTTCCTAAGGGCGGCAGGAGAATACGAAGGAATACCAAGTAACAAGTATTCGGGGGTCTACGGTATTGATGGGTGAGCGCTTGAGTGCTTTATTTTTCTCAAGGTCTTGGGTGTGGAGGATCTGCCAAAAAAAGATGAGAAGACATACCACGTTCTCTACGATCTAACTAATTTAAGGGGACTTCCCCGGAACAACAACTCCTTGGTTCAGCATTCGTTGGGTCATTGACTGTAATGTCAGGGAACAGGAGACTCGTCACTCGGTGGTACGTTTCGCCAGGGGAAATAACTGGGAAGTCGCACCACAAATTGTTCAGGAATAAGCATGGACGGTTAGAACGTGCGAACTGGTAAATATTAGTCAACATAGTGCATGTCCATGATTGGTTAATTGCCAAAGAACGTGCAGGAACAGAACTATCTTAAACGTCAATGTCCACATCGCCGTCAGCCGATGCACCAATATGTGCCTTATAAAGGCTCAACGTAACTGTTCCATTCATCGGTCGTCTCTTCTACTCGTTCTCTGTAGTCAATCTCTGTCACATACCGAGCCTGCGATGGCCTCAAACGCTGAGCAACTCTCAGACCACGGTTCTTATCCCGAGAAGTCGAACCAGCCCTCCGCTGCCGTTCTCAATGACCGTCGTCGCGCGGCTTTGGAAGAGATCGACAATGCTCCATTCTCGTATGTTTATTATTCTACCACCGATCCCTTCATCTCACTCCCCCCCTCTTAGTTGGTTCCACGTAAAAGTTTGCCTGGTCGCAGGTGTCGGTTTTTTCACCGATGCGTAAGTCCACCACTTGGTCTCTTGTAATCTCTCCTCTTAACGTCATCATTCGACTAGCTACGATATCTTCGCTATCAGTATCGCGGCCAATATGTTAGCCTACGTGTATGGTAAAGGAGGTATGGACAGACTTAGCACGCCTGCTCCTTCTTCTCACCTATCTAATTTCCTGTCATAGGTGTCCTAACTGCCTGGCAGAGCACTGGTGTCAAAGCTGCTACTCCCGTTGGAAACTTGTTCGGTCAGCTGGTATTTGGTTGGTTGGCTGATATCCTTGGTCGTAAGCGCATGTGTAAGTAACCCAATCCTACTAATCCCCATAAATCCACCACTCACCCTAAAATTCAATTCAGACGGTATCGAGCTGATGATCATGATCATTGCCACCTTCGGACAAGCCCTCTCTGGCTCAGCACCCGCGGTCAGCATCATCGGCGTCATCATCGTATGGCGCTTCATCGTGAGTCCTACACTACTAACCTCAACCTCATTGAAATTCTAACCATTAGTTCATTAGATGGGCGTCGGTATTGGAGGTGACTACCCTCTTAGTGCCATCATCTCCTCCGAGTTTGCTGCCACACGCTCTCGTCGGTCGTCTCATGACCGCTGTATTCGCCGCACAGGGTTGGGGTCAACTTGGTATGATCAGAATCCCTTTTTGCGCTCTCGTCTGATAAACTAACCCCTATCTCAGCTGCTGCCATTGTTGGTATCATAGTCGTCTCTGCATACAAGAATGCCATCCTCGCTGCTTCATGGCCTGCCGCTGGGCCCATTGACCACACCTGGCGTCTTCTCATTGGTCTGGGATGCGTTCCCGGAGTCATTGCTCTTTACTTCCGTCTCACCATCCCTGAGACTCCTCGTTTCACTATGGATGTCGAGCGCAACATCGCTCAGGCCTCACAGGATATTAGGGACGTGATGGCGGGAGGAAAGCATGGTCGAGGTTGACGCCAATGCGCAGGTTGTCCAGGCACCCAGGGCAAGTCTCCAAGACTTCTCTGCTTATTTCTCGAAATGGGAAACAAGAAGGTTCTCATTGGAACAGCCTATTCCTGGTTTGCACTCGACGTGAGTGTGGTCTCTTTTTATTCTTTCCGACGCTTAAAGATTTGCAGATCGCATTCTACGGCCTTGGACTTAACAGCTCCACCATCTTGACTGCCATCAACTTCGGGGGTGGGAACGCGCCAAAGGGCACTACCCTCAATGTGTACCAGAGTCTTTACAACGTCTGCATCGGAAACCTCATCCTTTCCTTCGCCGGACTCATCCCGGTTACTGGGTGTCCTTCCTCTTCATCGATACTTGGGGTCGCAAGCCCATTCAGCTCATGGGTTTCATTGTCCTCACCATCTTGTTTATTGTCATGGGTGTGTCTTTCCCCTGTTGTTTCCGAACAACAAAACCTAACTTCGCCCTTAGGCTTCGCGTACAACAAGCTGATCGCAACAACAGCCGGCACTAACGCCTTTGTCTTCCTCTACTGTCTTACCAATTTCTTCCAGAACTTTGGTCCCAATACCACGACGTTCGTTGTTCCTGGAGAGGCTTTCCCCACTCGTTACCGTTCGACCGCGCATGGTATCTCCGCCGCATCTGGCAAGCTGGGTGCCGTCGTTGCACAGCTCGGTTTCACTCAGCTAGTTAACATTGGAGGCACTAACAAATTCGTACCACACATGTCAGTAACGCATCCGTTTCTTTCCTCGGACGTCATTCTGACAGGATTGCCATTGCATAGCATGGAAATTTTCGCGTTTTTCATGTTGACTGGTATTTTCTCGACGCTCCTTATTCCCGAGACCAAGCAGAAGACCCTGGAAGATATTTCAAACGAAGACCAAGATCGATACATCTCTGGTGCTTAGGTTTCCTCCTAAGCAGTGGAGAGGGGTTGTTAGGTATAGGTCTACCTGTTATTTATGTATGCCAATACGCCATACAATTTCTTTTCTGCATGGTGAATGCACGCCATCCATCTTGTTGCAAAACTACATATCAGCTGTTGTATATGCGAATACCTTTTTAAATCGGACTAATAAATTGGGAGATCCGTGGCCAACGGTGAACTAAATGAGGAAAGCAACGTTTACTGGTGAGCCTGGACCCGCCGAGATCGGCGTTTGTGGAGGCTTCGCAATGACTAGTGCGACGAGTTGACAGATCCCGCATCTCGAAGCTTGTGCAGTTTACTACACGAGGGACTTGAAGGAAGGTGATGCATCTCAACATACGGCAGGCCGAGTGGACGGTGTAACAATGACTACATTCATACATAGCTACGGAGCTGGGTTGGGTACATGTACACATAGATACTTTTATGTGTCTGATGGCTTTTTGTTTCTTTTTCTGTCAATGGTTGTGAGAGAGCACAAGGAGGCACAGAAAGACGGCTCACGTAGGCAACAGCATCGAAGTCGTATTTTATACCAGCTTCTTCTAACTTGCGCTTGCGCTCCCTCTGGCGTTTCATCAACCGCTTTTCTGCTCTGTGGATGCTCTCATCTGTTCGAGGCTGTCGTGCAGAAGAACGATATGAGTGTAATCCCGCTGCTGACAATCCATCGTCGTCACCTTATTGTGCTGCAGCCTGCTTATGCGGTCTCGCGGAACTGGTCTCCACTTCCTATTTGCTCCCATCCACAGTTCTGGATGCACCTCCTCCTTTGGTATCACTCTGCATCTCATTATGTGTCCCATGAGTAAATAGTTGTCCATAGTTTCCGCAACAATTTGCGCTACAGATGACGAGTCGAACTCGAGGAAACGCATAATGTTTCGACTGTCCGGTCTATAAAAAAAAAAAACAGGACGTTGGGTTGGGATTTAGCGGACGATATGAAAGGAATCGGCTGCCAGTTGAGACCTTTTTATTCCGTGACACGCGCAGACGCAACACCTGTCCGAATTGCGAAAAGTACGCTCGTAGCTGGTCCTCGTAGAAACCGTGAGGTAGTCGACTGATCGAGATAACACCTCTATCTTGTTTCTGCATTGGATCAGAATCACTAAGAAAGAAAGAAAATAAGCAAGGGGGTATGTATAATACGCACTGGTTGCCGGTTGGCTCTCTCGAGCTTTTTCTGCACTGTTGCATCGTCCTTGGCAACTGTTGGGAGTTTACCAACGTCTATCCCTTCCTCCACAATGGCTTCGTCGTCGGAAGAGTCGTCGTCATCGGTCGAGAAGCCGTATAAGTAGTCATCTGCATCTGCACCTGAATCTTCTGCCTCTGATGCAGAGTCTGGTTCTGGATTCACTGGTTTTGCGGAAGACAAGGCCTTGGGTTCACGGTTCGAAGTTTTGGCAGGTTTTGGGTCCTTGGAGGACTTTTTTGAGAGTGTTGTCGACGGCATTCTGTTTACCGAATTTCAGACAAGAGATATCTGTAAACCAAACGTTTTGTGATCGGGGTTGGGCGGACAACAAACCACAACAACCGCTACACCACCGACGCTCATGAGGGCTTGAGATCTAGCCTATGCTATCAAAGTCCGTCAACCCACACTCCTTGTCCCTGGGTCTCGAAAGCACTACACGCGCAGAGCACGCCGAACGGACTGAGATCGTCGCTTCTGTATCTCATGATGACGAGACCGATTCTCTGACACGCACATTGCATGACCTGCTCCGAGACACTTGGACAGAAGCCCTTGCGCAGGGGCCCAGTTATGCAAGGACCAAGAAGCGTCGAAAGACAGAAGAGAGTAACGAGCCTGAGGACCATAAACTCGGTGGGTGCTTTGGTCTATGTTGCGTATGATACTGAGGGTTTGACAGTGTTTCGCCTCGTATCCAGCATGAAGCATCCACAGCGACATATCTCTAGAACCTAAGGCGTCCCCACCACCCAAGTACGCATTTCTTGTTACGGCATACCCGTATCCCACAAATGTCTTAGTTTTCAACCAGAACCAAAAGAACCCGTTTGTGAGGATAGCATAGCTCAAGCTGAAGAGCGCATGAAACGCGCTCGATCTGTTGCTGTGGAGTTTGACCGTCAATGGAACGTTTCGGTACCATGTAGTAGTCGAAAGGTTGACCTGGATGGCACCAGTCTGTTTCCGCATTATAGCTGAAATCCCTCCCATTTCTTCTTCAGCCTACGATCGTTGAGGCAAAGGTACCACTGGCTAACAGACCGTTACCCCACCCTCTACCTACCATGCTGGTCACTGCGGAAAGTCGAGCAACGAACGATGGCCCGACCCACTTGCGGCGAACCCGAAAGGCTCAAGGTTCGCAGCTGGGCGAAGCGACGGCAGCTTCACCCCACGAGCCCCGGGCAACATGCACTATCCTACCTGTTCAATCAGTCCTCAACCGCAGTGGAACATTCCGCAGGAGAAGACGTCGAAAGCAGGCCAAGGAAATGCCGCTTCCTACCTATTGGAGACCGCCACCTACTTTGCGAGGGAAGTGTATGGGATACGCTCTAGGTCACTGCTCTCGATGAACCCACCCACCCGTGGCACACGCAGGACATGATGAAAAGGCAGTCTAAGGCAGCTCTCCACAGACAAGTAGTTACTCCAGTAGTACACAAGTACGGTACTGCAGCATAAACGGTGCACCTGTTTTCGGCCCTCGTGTGCCAGTTACAGTACTTGATGAGGACTCAGTGGCATCTCAGTGAAGTTGGTCAACATCAGTCAACCGGCGCTTAACGCTTTCCTTTTATTACGGTAATAAACAACGTGCGACAGCAAATTTCACGAAGAGAGAGTGCAACGTCCTCGAGTCTTCTCGAGTTCCCGATGACGGTCCAAGATATGTTACGGTAAAACTCTCTTTCATGGTCGTGATGTATGATGCATTGGTGTCTGATCCTTTTTACAGGGCATCATACTTTTTGCAAGACGCTTTTACTTTTGAGAGAGCTGTTGTGACGCCCTACACTTTCGCCACAGTATTCTTACCGGCTTTCTTAGGCTACTACGCTATGGCTGTTCTGGTACAGTTGCCTGGCACGCGTCTGTCCCGAGGCGCGCTACTCCCTGTCGTACTTTGGATGGCCCTCCGAGCCAACATGTCCCTGGATTTCTCGTGGAACTATCCAGGCCTTTTATATCTTAACCAAGGACTGGCAGTAAGCGTTCCCTGTTCGCGAGATTCAGTAATTCTTATGCTCAGTTGTGCAGCTAGCAATGTTTACCCTTGCATTGCGCAGCACCGCATGGACAGTTGTTCCCGAGCCTTATGCCAGACTGCCAATCCACAGGTCTAGCAACAACCTGAGGAATGGTGATCATGACAGCCCCGCCCCAAAATCCAATGCTATTTCCATACAATCCGCAATGTGGAATGCCTGGGATCTCGTCGTAAATCTCAGAGGGATCGGATGGAATTGGTCCCAGAGATTGTACATCCCCAAGGCTCACTTCCAAGTCGAATCACGTTCGGTGTTCCTCGTGCTCTCTCTCTGTCGACTCGTCTTCTTCACGGTCGCCTTCGATGCTGCATGCAGATGCGCCTCCTGGTTTGGGCCTGACACCTTTGGCTCATTTAAAGGCGGCACCATCTTTGATCCATCGCTTCCAGCACCCACGCGGTACCTGAGGTCAACTGCTATCACCATGCTTTCCGGGTTTTCTGCATACTTCATTGTAGAGGCAGTGTACCAGTTGCATGCAGTAGAGTTCGTGATACTATTTCAGCAATACCCGTCACAGTGGCCTCCACTTTTTGATGCGCCTTGGATGTCTACCTCACTCGCTAGCTTCTGGGGACGACGGTGGCACCAACTCTTTCGGGAGTACTTTGTTGCGGTAGGGGGAGGCTCATGGAAGGATATTTCGGACGAGCTGGAATCGTCATGGGTTCGTTCGCTGTCTCAGGAGTTTTACATGACGTCGGGATGCAAGGAATGGGCCGCGGCACAGACACATTTCGAGTGATGGCATTCTTCCTGTTGCATGGCGTCGGGGTTATAATGGAATACACGTGGAATAAGGCGACAGGAAGGCGTGTTGGTGGATTTCTCGGTTGGTTGTGGACATCGGCTTGGGTCGTCCTTGGGGGAAACGTTATGGTGGATGTTTGGGCGAGGAGGGGTTTAATGGGATCGGAATTCTTCCCGGAACCTTACAGACCGACGACGTTGTTGCTCAATTTGTGGCATTCCTGGAAGTAAGTCCTCATACAAGAGGACACTGTCACATTATATATCCCGGGGTCTGCGGCTTCCCCTGACATTGCGGTGTCGATCCTCTTACCGGATACCTTCGGTCTATGTATCACCATATCTATTTTGTTTGGTAGATCGATGTATGCCATCACTGAAGCCATCTACTATGCCTTCAGTCGTCAGGTTGTTCGCCAGAGTCCCAACAAATTTGCAGGCTATGGGACGATGTGGGCATCATTTGAACCGTGACTATGTGATCAGCGTTGCCGCGGTATCTGGAACTCGCAGTAGGAAAATGAGCAATTTACTCGTGCCTGTTGGGCGATCTGGGGCTACGCGGTTGGAAGGGTCTAGTGGTTGTGAACATCATTATTTGGGAATAACGCCTGGAGGGGCGTCCGTTTCTGTGATTAGCTGTCTCAAAGGATCGTCAAAGCTCGGTCTGTTACTCACTTGCTAACTTCTTGGCTCGGTCACTAATGTATTCAATGAGTGGTGTCCAAGGATGGCGGTGCAGCAGAATCAGAACTAGTCTGTGGTTCTGGAATCTTCGCCTTTCGATACTTGTCCCATTCTGTTCAGGTACATGCACCCCATCGTTGCGAAAAGGGCATTGCGAGTGGAATCCCAGGCCATCACTATCACCGCATTGTTCCCAATCGCCATCTCATAAACGACCGCACGAGCTCACACATCCCGGGCCCATACTTTGATATGCCTCGCCTTGCCCCTGTTACGATTGCTTGAGAAAGACATTAGAAGTTGTGCTGCCTTCGGGGGCTGGGAACTTACTTAAGACACTGTCAGGGTGGGTAGTTTGCCACTGTGGATAGTAAATACAATTCTTTTCGGTGCATTATACAATGGTTGATCAATATTCAGTGGAAAACCCACTGAATATTGATGTAATTAATTTCATTGACTCACTGAATCCTCTCCCAATCATTGAATTTCAGTGAATTATATGCAATGAGTTTCAGTGATTCACTGAAATGTAGTGACTCACTGAATTTAACTGAGTTGATATGCAATGGTTTTCAATGATATGATTAGTACTCACTGAATTTAAATGAGTTGATATTTAGTGAATTTCAGTGACTTGAGACGATGAATTTCGGTGCTCAGCCACAGCCTCGTCACTTACTTAGTGTAAAAGAAAAGACAATCACGTGACTGACGCGCAATGCATCACCTGATCTTATCAACGCGTCGTATTTTGAAGTCCGACAAATCACTTCTTGTCCTCGTACCACCACCATGTCCTTCGTCCAACCTTACCAGCTGCACATCCATCTCACACCTACGAACTTTATTGAGAATGAGTTCCCTTATACCCCTATAGGTCTTTTTTTTTCTCTGACTGCCGGGTTTTCACTTCGAGACACTATTAGGTGAGTTCATTATGTAATCGGGTTTCGAACTCAGCGTGGCTAACACACTGTCTCCAAATATCACTCTTGCCCGCCACTTCGTGCTACCACCTCACGACTCGTCGTCGATCATCCTCGTCGTTTGAAGTGACAAACGAGGGGAGCGGAGTGAGTACCAACCTAACCCGATCAACTACCCGAGCCTGTTTAACCTCCCCGCACACGCATACGACTGTTCCTCAAGGTTCTCCATCAGTCCTGGTTTTTCTCGAGTCGTCTCGCTATGTAGACTTGCCTACATCCTTTTGTAACTACTTTACACCAATCCGCATTCCAGTAGAAAATTTAATGTGGTTTCATTGATAAATACATTGAAATGTAAAATGCTTTGGAATTCAGTGGGAATGTCGAGGCACTGAAAATCATTGCAAAAATACAATGAAATTCAGACGTGGTAGATGCCGGATCAGTGCATTTTGCACTGAATTTTCAGTGTATAATCCATTGAAATTCATTACCGTCTCCGCTGAAATTCACTACAAAAATACACTGAATTTTACACTGAATTTAATAGGGTTTACTATCCACAGTGTTGCGAGTGCCAAAGGGTCGAGCGTATCCATCATCCACACAACACGTCGTGAAAGTGTTTGGCTCCGATGCACTAGTGGAAGCTGGCCACTTCTGCTCCGTGAGTCGTGACCGGTGACCGATGTATTTGGTGGCTACCTTGCCGCTTTCTAGATCGAGCCTGAGGGCGTGGCAGAGGCCAAGCGCATAATTTCAGTGGTACTCTCGATCGGATCCGATGCCAGAGGAAATCCCTGTTCTCCAGTGTAATGGCGGTCACACTACATAGTACCCTCTTCTTCAATAGTCTTACTGCTCCCGAGAACATGTTGGTCCAAGTACAGCTCGTCACGTAAGAGCGCGATTCGTGCGGAGGCCCTGAAGGATTCGTAGGTAGAATTTGAGGTATGTATATGAACATGGGCGTTAATTTTACTGACCACATGAGAAGGCCACTTGTCCATGTGACTGGTTCTTCCCACAAGTCTCCAGCGACAGCGAAAATCTACAGACGACGTGGAATCATCCCGTGTACGACAAAATGAAGATAGCAGTCACTGGATGCAATGGTCGCGTCGGCCGACCAGTCGTCTTGAGTGCTCTCAGGACAGGTCATACTGTCATCGGAATCGACAATGTTCCCAACGAAGACACCGTGTTTCGCAACAATCCGAACTTCACCTTCATCCGAGCAGACCTGACGAGCTTTGAAGAGGCTTCAAAGGCATTCAATGATTGCGATGCAATCGTACAGCTAGCGTCTTTTTCGACACCCATGGATTACAAGGTCATGACGCATAACAGGTGAGATGTCATAGTGGCATCGACGTTCTCGTGCAAGATGAACACCGATCTGCGAGTAGTAACGTTGTAATCACCTGGAACGTACTGCGTGCAGCTGCAGAAGTAAGTTTCCATCCTCGTACTCGATGTCTAGCTGAATTATGTCTGCAGCTCGGAATAGAGCGAGTGGCACAAGCCTCGTCTGTTAATGTTCTGCGTGGTCTCTTCAGCACGGAGCCACAATTCGACTACTTCCCAATAGACGAACATCATCCAAATCTCCCCGACGAACCATACGGCCTTTCTAAAATGTGAAGACAATTAACATGCTTTGGGAATGGCTGATTTCACTGACTATACGCACATCTTGTAGAATCGCCGAGATGCAAGCCGATACCATTGTCCGAAGATACCCAAACATGCGAGTTGCTAGCATCCGGATCCACTGCTCAGTGCCAACAAGAATGCGGGCCTATCAAAAGAACATGGAGCGCACGAAAGGTGATCTCTGGGGTTACGTCCAAGAAGATTCATCAGCAGAGGCATTTGTGATGGCGGTGACGGTGGATAAGGACAAATGGACTGGGCACGAGAGGTTCTTCATTGTCGCCCCTCAGATCGCAGCTGATGAGGATTGGCTGGAGTTGAAGCAGAAGTATTTCCCACACGTTCCAATGAAGCAAGGCTGGGTAGAAAGCGGAGCGAAAAGCTTCTATGACTGCGGTAAAGCTGAACGGGTTCTTGGCTGGGTACATAAAGACTATGCATAGAAAGTCACGAGCGGCCAATTGATGCAATTAAAATGTTGTAACTCGAGCAAGATTCATGCCGGATGGAGGAACGTTTGCAACTTTAGATAGAATTTAGTTCCTTGAACACTAAATATTAACAGCAACCTCACATATTCATCGTAATGATGTAGCACTTCGCGAAGCTGTTTCCTGGATATCTCTGCCCGGTAGAGAATCTCGTCATCAGGCCGCTTCCCGTCGAAGTACTGATTGATTCTAACAGGTAAATCAGTAGCCTACCCACTGGGCTGTCGTAAATCAGTGCTTACAACTCAAATCGCCTTGCGAGATGTTCATCCTTGCTCTCCGACATCGCGGCAAGCCATTTTCGTTCCAACGGTGACGCAGTCCCCGGATCACTGATCATCGACGAGGAAAGAGTCTCCTCAGCAGTCCCCCATCCAAAAATTTCCTCGTCTGACTCCTCCGTAACGGCGTCTTCATCTTCCTCGATGTTGTCGCCTAACTCAGACTCGGTAGACGGCACACGTCTGGAGTAACGCCGTGCACTCCTTGGCGACAACGAGAGCCACGCCGTGCTTGAAGCCACAGACTTCTTGTCTGCGGGGGATTCCTGTTCGAGGATTTTGCCGCTGCTAAGTCTACGTCCACGAAGCTGTTGAACCCCCAGTCGCTCGAGTTTCCGTTCGTGGGCCTGGCGGACACGAGCCTTGAGTTCGGATGTCGCAACGATCCGAATGTGGAGGTGGAGAGTGTATAAGAGGTCGCGTTTGAGCATCCAGAGAACGACGTCGTGGTATAGTGGAATATGTTCTTTGAAACGTACAACTGCAGCGAAGAAGTGATTCTCTGTTTGCTTCGAGCTGGCTGCAGAGATAGTTGCAAGAAGAGATGGTAAAGGGGGTATGACAGGTTGAGGGAACTCTTCTTTGAACTCTGCAGATAGTTTGGATAATCTTTGTCCAAGAGTAGTGATATAAGTTGATAATCTTTTTGAGCAGAAGTGTCGCTTACGGGGCATCAAACTTGGGTGGCAGGGTGAAGATGGTCTTCAGGCCATTGTGAATGACGTCCACGAGCTTGGCTCTTCTGTGATGGACTAGCCAGCGAACTGCAGGATATATTTCGGCTTCCAAATCCCAGTCCAGCAGACTGGCCATATCTGCAAGCCTATGGATGAATTCAGTGGACTGCTGGGCTGCGCAAAAGGAGAAAGGCGTACGATAGGGTAACGGAGGCTGTTTCCAGAAATTTAATCAAACGGTTCGCATGTTCTCTCTCATCGGGTCTTACGTGTGGGCCCCTGAGATTCGTGTATGGATCCAGAGCTTCATCAGTATCGAGAAGCAGCAGGCTCTTCCACGGAGCGAGAGCCGAGAGACGCCACCCAAAACTGAGATCGTGGCCCCACACCTTAGCCTCGTCTTCGTTTTCCTGATGATCTACGAAGTCAAGCTCGTACTCTTCATAGCCATGCAGAAGGTGATCTAGATATGGAGGGAGTTGCAGCTCCAAAGGAAGATCATTGAGGGTGATATATGCCATCGTGGATGATTTGATGGCTTCGAACAGTGACTTCATAGCCGGCGCAATGGAAGAGACTTGAAGGGCACGCGACATGTACTCCGAATAAGACTCCCCTAAGCGAGTGTGAGCTCAATTTTCCATGAATTGTTGGGAAGTGTGATACCTTTTGCAATGTATTCCGCCTCCAAAGAGCCGAGGACATCGCACTCAAGTTCGACGAAATTCGAAAGCACTTGCTCCTGGAACAGCACTGCAGTGACCGTGAACGCGATCTGCTCATAGACGACGTCGAAGTATTTGGGAACATTGCCAGATGCAGATGAAGAAGGATCAGGCAAATCCAGTACGAGTACGAAATGGAACATGTGCAGCCACGAGCAGCGGTTCTGGGGCGCAGGGTGTAGCTCCATGTTGACGGACCTCTCAGACCTGTTGTCATCTGCGTCGCGATTACGCGAACCCCTTCCCCTGGAACTGGATTTGCTCTTCTCAGGTTTGAAGTACCAATTACCGTCGTCCTCTACACAGACTGGATGACCAATGAAGGCCAAGTCATCGATAACGAGCTCGAACTTCTGGTGGCAAAGAGATCTCTGCGGACACAGCATTCCGGACAAGAACTGAGTGGAATAGTCGAAGATGACTGTGGTACTTGTCTGTGATCGCAGCTTCGTCATATTCGTCGTCGAATGAGACATCTTTCGAAGGAGATGAGCGACCGGAAGAAGGAAGCTGTGTATTTCTGGAGAAGGACATTGATCTGTCACGAATTCCAGAAGGTCTGCGCCATTCGTAGTCGTCTGTGTCTTGCGGAAGGCCGCGACGAGGCTCGTTCCTAGCTTCTGAGCCTTCTGTTCCATTGGTAGAGATATCGTTATGATGTGCGGCTCTCCATGGGTTATCAAGCTCTAGTCCATCGAAGTGGGGGCGTGGGCGGATAAGCCTTGAGGACGATTCTGGTGTTGGTGGCCATCTGAAGACAATGTTTGGTCCTTTGGCGGACGAGGTTACGAGAAGAAGCGACAAGAGTGTCTCTGCCATTTGCAGCGGGATCTCCTATGCAACAGAGGTTATGAGCTGCCGGCCAACGATCTTAAGGAAACCTTCAACTCGTCGAAAGCGTTAGTGTCTGCTGCTGGCAATGTTTCCGAGTTGGTACAGAAGGAGAGCAAACTACTTGATTCGAGAAAAAACATATCTCCGAAAGCTCGAAAGGAAGTGCCGACGAACTTCCGGTCACACAGTTCTGTTAAGTTGGGTTACCTCCGTTCCTGAGTTACTCTTACTATGGCACACCTATCTCGAGACGTTACGCCGCTGAGGACAGGCGTAGCATTGGAAGTCACGACCTCACACCCCGCACCGGAATGCAATTCTACCAGAGCTGCTTTTTGCTTACATCCATGGTCCTGGCTTGGCGGAAGCATGTATGATCCGTGAGTATGATGTCCTTTTCACAGAATTGGAACTTGTTGGGAAACATTGGGCTATAAAGGACAGTTCAGACCATTGTCAGGTCCTTAAAAGACAACGACTTCTACGTGGTGTACTACAACTCTCGGGGTGTAGGAAAATCCACAGGATGGCCCTCATTTACCGGAAAGGTCGAAGGTAGCGATTTGAAAGAACTAGTTCACGAATTCTTGGAAGAACATCCGCAGATCAATTCCGTTACCTTCATTGTGCGCCTACGCTTTCCGATGCATATTTGCCTTCCACTCACATCGACGCCGTATCGCGGAACAATAGGGATATTCTCATGGTTCGCTGATAGTAACTCTGCATCCGGTACTACCACAGCACATCAAGACCTCTTATGTCTTGCTTTCATACCCTCTCAGTCCGAGGGGACTACTCACTATGTTTAACACCAAGATGTATTCGTCAGCCCTTACTTGGCTCCTACGTGACGCCGGCGTTAGCTTGCTCGTCATTTATGGAGACCAGGACGATTTTACGAGCCATTCCAAGTACAAAGCTTGGACCGAATTACTAAAGAAGACCGAAGGTGCGAAAGCCCAGCTGGAGATTGCATCTGTTGCGAAAGCGGGGCATTTTTGGCACACTGAGTCCTCCAGAGCAACATTGAAGCGAACCTTGGAGAGCTGGCTAATGAAGGTCACCGCCGACTGACTCGGACTGAGTGTGTTGTACGTATAAGTATGGAATGCCGAATAGGGGACACGTACTTCACCCGGTTAACTGGATAAATATTGTAGAAATGTGTAACACTTAGGGTCATCGAACCGTTCGAACGAGCATTGTGGAACGCTGTCGACATGTCTTGTAATCCATATACCAAAAGTGGATGTGGTAACTTAGTCGTCTCACCAAGCTTTCAAAGGCAACCATCACCTTCACCACATTTCTAGTGCGTCTTGTTGGTATTCCACCCACGCATACATAAGTTGGTATTCCGTTCTTTAGTTACTCCCTTTGAGCTCCAGGAAAGCGCGACATGTCAGTCTTTCTCTCGTTTCTGTGCCATCACCATGTCCCTGATCTAGCACTGATTTTCTATTTGACAGGCCTCTCCCAGACGAAAGACCCCGCCAGAGTGTCGCCAATCTCATCGGCCGCTTTGAGCAGCAGGGGAAGCGACAGGCCTCGCCCGCTGCACCCGTGGTCCCACTGGCACGCAGCTCCAGCGTCTCGTCACAAATCGTCGGTGATGCTGCGAAGGAAGAAGTCAACGGGAAGAGGGAATGGCCACCCAGATCCGTGGCATCTGTTGATAACACACCAGCTGCACTTCCATCGTCTACTCTATATTCACCCAGCATGTCCAAATCTCCTGCTCCGAGCCCTCAACCCGGCACCGACGCGTCACCTCCACCGGACATTGCTCCTACCCCCACTCCTACATCCCCAGAACCGGCCAAGTCCCCTCCATCAAAGGGAAGACCAACACTGCTGGACAGTCCACGCTTACCACGGGAACGAAACGAACACCAATGTCTCCCGCAAAATCCCGTCCCTCTGCTGCTTCTACCAATTCGCCCGCCAAGTCGCTTATCAGGTCGCCACCTCCGAAGACATCCCTCCAGGCTTCAATATCACAGCCTCTCAGACCCCAACATACGGGGCAGTCCGTTCCTCGAACACCTCTACTGTACGCGCAACCCGCACAGTCCATAAAACTGAACCGTCGACCCCATCGCGTCCCAAGACTCCCGGCACGCGCTCCCAGGGGGCATCGAGACCGAAGACACCATCCACGGGTCTATTCGCTCCCACTGCCGCGTCACTCGCACGTTCTCGTCATGCTCCGCCCCCTGTCCCGCCTCCAGTGAAGAAGGTGGCACTAAGCAGCGACGTGACAGAGAGGCTTAGCAAGCCTACGGCCGCATCTTTGTCTAAAGCGCGCACCCCGGCCCCGTCCGCTCTGAGCCCTCCGCGAGTGGCGAAGGCCACTTTGGCTGGTGCCAATCATGCCACTACTCCCCGAGGTCCCTTGAAGCTGAGGGTTGGGCTCGCCCCTGCGAGGACGAAAGAGGCGAAAGTCGAAGGAGACTATCCCGACTGCTACCCCCGCTACATCTGAGCCAGAGCATCCTGCAGATAATCATGCAGAAAACGGGCACGAGCCAGAAGAAGTCATGTTCTCGGATGATGCCATGCCAGAAGATCCGCATGGTCATTCCGAAGTAATGAGTGATACAACGCATGATGATTCTGTAGCTGCCTCGGAGACCTGTAGAGCATCAAGAACAAGTACTCCCTGAGGCCGAGGTTCATCTCGAGCAGCCCTTGGATCCACAACTTGCCGAAGAAGTGACTCACGTTGAAGACGAGGTTGCCCGGGAGGCGCCAGAGGAAGAGGTAGCATGCGAAGAAGTCCGTGAAGAAGTTCATGAGGAGGAAGTCGTTCCCGCGACTGCCGAGGAAGTAGTCGATAATGGCGACGATCATAAAGTCCCGCTCTTTGCTACTCCTGCCGGGAACGACATCGAAGATATCGTTAACCTTCTCGAGGGCACCTCGCTCTCGAGGCCCCGTCCCCAGAGCATAGTAAGCATACCGGACGAGCACGGGGAGATCCCAGACGAGTACTGAACACGAACTTTTTCGCCCTCAAACCTTGTAAATGATCTCAGATATTGGCACACCTTCCCATGGTTGAATTCTAGGATGCACCACATCTCATCATTTCAGTCCTTCGTACTACCTTCGTTTAGTTTCGCAATGATGTTTTTGTTGCAGTTTTCCCAGTTACCTCCTATGTTATTACTTTGGCACTTTCTCCCTCGAATTTTCCTTCACTCTCTCAATCATCTCTCACATCTTGGGTCTGGAGCATCACGCAGTTTGACATTTTCCCACTCCCATATTGGTTTACACTAGTACCCTGATTCTCGCATATACAAACTGAATTCAGCAAGGCGCGACGCTAGCACTGGGAATAAATCCTGGGATCGACATAATATACACAGAACAATTGCAAGCATGATCACAGCAAATTCGAAAGTTCAATCAGAAATAGGCATTGAGGGCGACACTGCGCCCTTTATCTCTTTGCTTTGGCAATCTTGAGGAGTTTCTTGGCGTCCAGGGTGCGTCGGGTGGGTATAGCACCAACGCCTTCCTCTTCGATTCTCTGTGTATGTCTCTTAGTCAACTGGCACGACTTCCCGGAGAGACACAACATAACACACTTTTAACACAAATGTACACATCTGGAACCCTTTCTTCCCCATTCTCATGCTGGCCTGGGAACAGTCAGAGGGTGAACATGTACAGCAAAGCCTGCACTCACCTCATCTACGACGTAGAGCCCATCATAACGGTACCTATCGTAGTCGTGTGGTTGTTGAATCTGATACTGATACATGACTTACTGGCTTACCCTGTTTTTGGTGCGTAAGGATTGTCACCGTTCTTGCCTCGCACCACTCGTACAGGACGCTTTGTCTGGCTCGAGATCTGAAGGACGTGAGGCAGACAGAATGAATCAACGGTTGTAGAACTTACAAGTAGCGCTTTGTTCGGAAGATGGTCGAAAGATTGGTCCTCTACTTGGATCTGCGATAGATTGGTAAATAACAGGACGCATGTCACAGAACGAACATACCCCGGTCTCGTCCTGCCCTCCTGGTATAAGACTCAGTGGACATGGTTAAGCATGATCACAATGCCAAGCATCACCTGAACCAACGTAAGTGCTAGAAGCAAGTTGGCAACATCAACTTAGCGAGATTCAGCGGAAGCAAACTGTGACATACATCTTGATTCCATTGTCGACATTGTCCTCGTAGCCCCCAGAGAGACATATGGAGAATGCACCACCGTTCGGTTGCGAGTCCCCGTGAATGCCCGCCTGTCGTTGGACGTGAACACCGGCCTTCGCCAAAGCTTCCCTGAAGGTTCGACAATGTCAGAATGGTAAGTCAGAATAGCAAACCCGGGTCGGCCAGCATTTACTTTGAGGTGAATTTGGTGCCGACAGGAACACCTTCTATGTGACCAAACACCCTTGCACTAGTCAAAGTCAGATTCTAGTAATAAACGATCGAAATTGTGGCCTACTTGACAGCCATGATGCTGTTGGTTGGGCCCGTCTCGAGACGCGTCAAAGGTACTGTACTGCAGTGACAGAAGTCACAATGATGAATGATCGGTAAACACGTGTACAAGTAAACAATACTGTACTTGGAAGTGGCAAGTTCCAATTGCACGGCGCTGGAAGTCAAATCACTGTGAGAGGAATCGAGCTAGTTGAGATCACTATCTTAGGGTATGCACTACTTGTTCGACCAATGATATGGCGTTCGAATCGTTGCAGGGCCAACGGATACCCGCTGATGCTGACAATGAAACAAGCTGAGTGAGGGTCGTGGAGCTGTTAGAACCCGTTTTTATAGCGACAGGTCCCGAGTTTCGTAATACAGTGCCACTGTGACTCAAACTTGACAGCTACATAAGACAATAGTTTCTCGCACACATGCAGCTGTCTCTTTCTTGCTAGAATTCTTATACATATCAGGTTACCCATAGATCTCTCTTCCTGAATCGCATCTCTTTCTCCCCGAACGCATTGGCACCCCTCGTTTCAATGAATCCGAGCCGCTCGAATGTCTTGAGACTCGGTACATTGTCCTGAGCTATTCGCACCACCAAACTTTCTGGTGGTATCGGAAACGGTGAAGGGGGCTCGGGCACCGTCGGCGATAAAGGCGGACACGAAAAAGACGCAGGCGATCCAGTCGTGTATGTCAGCATGAGCCCTAATGCCTCGCGAGCGAATCCCCTGCGCTGATATGCTTCCTCTGTTGGAAGAAGTCTGCGTGTACCGTCAAACAAGAATTGGTAAGAAGATACCTGCAATCATTACTCCGACTTCTACCTCGAAGTCCTTGTCTTCGGGTCTGCCTTTAAGGAAAAGGTTCACATCACCAATCAGTGGTAGGGATGCGATGTCGCCCTCGCCATTTGCAACAATGATGAATGTTAGTTCTGCGGACGAGATTATTGATAAAAAATTCACTGGAGTATTTTGTATCTCTTACTGTCTGCGTCTTCTCGCCAGCCCCCTAGCATAATGTCAGCTCATCATTTATTGCATCGACAAACTTTGACGAGTTAATGGACGTACTCTCCATGTCATACACCTCTTCCAGTGTTAGAGGATCAGTACCCGTGTCCTGGAGCAGTTTTGGATCCGTCATCCATTGGTAATATTTCTGATCTACTGATTGAGCTTGATGCGTGAACGCTCGCAGTTGAACGCATATGTACCTCAACGTGGTCTGGTGTGGAAGGTATAAGCACCACCTTATGACCTGTTATTACAGCCTCTGTGATCATGTTCAGGAATCAGCAGGCCGTGGTTATAAAGTCGGGGCTATAAATGCCCCTGAGCTCACTTTTTGGGACATTGTCTCACGTGCGGGGCTTGGCTAGCGGAATCACCAGCTGCACCTACCCGAAACCGACCGCACTGCTTCAACTGCAAGTCGTCAGTCTCACAGTGATTCTCACCGACTCTCACACGAAGATTAACCACCACACAACGCACACAACGTTCTCTGTCCAACTTCCATCCAAAGCAGTTTAACTATAATATCCAACAACTTCGTTCATCCCCGTGACCATCATCATGGCACTTGGCAGGATTGTACACTACGCTACAGACGTTGTGCTAGTGTCGACCATCCTTGCTGGCATTCGACGGTCGAGTGGTTTCACGTGAGTTTCATTTCGCACTGCAGGCACTGCATTCCACTGGAAGCTGATTACCTTGACATCATACTCATCTTTCTAGCGTCGAAACAAACATCATCTCAGACCCAACAATCCGCTCCGTGGCTGAGCGTTTTCTTGGTGTGGGAGAGACTATATTTGATATGGCACAAGCTACTGCAATAAACAGCGAATATTTCAAGAAGGACTCGAGGAGATAGCAAGGAGAGTCTTAGGCTGCAGCCTGCATCCGGATAGCGTTTCGGAGCGGTGATAGACGAAAAGTCCAGCTTCGAGTGGAGAGGTTGATGGAGTTCAGACTTGCTGCTTCTGGAATTGATGTTATTTATTCTTGCCAGAGGACCGTACGTGTGCTAGTCATTACTCTACCTGTCAACAGAGGGATGATTGAGTGACGGTGTTGCATGCGAGCGCATATATCTAGGTTCTGTCGCTTCAGCGTGGATCCCGCTGTTCTGTACAATCCGACGGATTACGCATGGTACTGTGTAAACTTTACGCCTTGCCGGTCCAAACATTTAAATTTTACAGATTGGCTCTGGTATCTTGGCAGAGGCATGCTCCGAGGTCATCGCTTGTCCTTCAAGCTCCAAACTTCAAGCTTCAAGTATGAGTCTCACATCCAGTAATCTGCAGGGCGCAGTCATCGAAAGCTGAGCTGTTTTCCATATATCAGTGAGCCTTGCTAGAGCAGGTTTGATCTGGTCCCCATGCCTGCTGACGTCGACCTGGCTGGTGTCGAGACTTGGCTTGACATCACTTTGCCCAGGATTCGTCCATGAGGCACTGCGCTCATCCTTCAGGTTCACTCCAGCTCTGTGCCCGAAACCGCGACACACCACGCGGTTCTTGGCTTCCGTTGCACAGCACACATACCAATGTATACATATCACTCTGTTCAATGCCCTTCGTTGAAGGCGTCATGTAGGCGGAAATCGGGAATTACAAGGCCGGTGCCAACCTGTGGAAGGTATTGAATTCTGGTTTGGCCGCAGATCGGCCAAACGACGAAGAAAACTTGACCGGAGGTTGAGTGGGCCCGGTGTACTTGGATCTACCAGGCTAAGAAAAAAGAAATCGCGGTGGTATGAAAGTGGAGTTGGTAACATCCATCGGTACGCTCGAGGGTCTCTCTACAAGGAGTGCTTCGAGGTTGCTGACAAGATATCCTCGACCATCATGCTGCATCGATTGCTGGTGAGGGTTCTAACAAGTATACTTCCTTCGGTCGGAAGACGGAAACAGTGTCTCCATTTACTTTCATTAATAATTGTTATGATGGTGCATCGCCTACTCTATTGCTAGCATGGAAGTCGCAGATGCTGCCAGTTAGCCACGAGGACATAGCAAACGAGTATACATTGGCTGGTATGACTACTGTCGGCTGTTTAATGCCATACCGATCCTGTCTGTGTGATTTGAAAAGGATGCTGTACGGTGTATAGTGTCGTACGATGATTGACAGGTTCAATTGAGTTGTTCCAGATACACGATGATATGAGGTGTACCTCATGGCAATTGCAAGGCAGTTCATGGAGGGCAGTTACATAATCACTTAAATCGGTCCTGCGTTAACCAAGCGCGTTGACGCGGTGCTCACCGGTGCTCACCGGTGCACCACTCACCCTCGTCCTCGTGGTTCAGCACCACTGCCTCGATTTCTAGCCTTAAGAACAGGCTAACAAGCCTGATCTTTTCGGCCAAAAGTAATGCTGGCGACGCAACCAGTTACCTCAACGACGTCGAGCAACTCCCGACAGTCTCGCTCGTCGCGTCAGGGTGCGTGCTCTTCTCACATGACAACATTTTGACATTCATCGAATCGGTGCATCTCATACAGGCCAACATACAGTATTTTCTAGGCTCCATTCTCTGTTTCCCGCGTCTCCAGGAACTTCGCCTCTTTCCCATCAGGATGATGTTGCCCCGAAATTTCAAGCTCCACGGAAGCCTCCAAAGTTTCTGAAGATTAGGATAGTGACATGGAACATGCACGACTCATTGCCAAAGGTACGTCTTGAACGGGCAGTTACTGGCTGTCTCTGACTCGTACAGGGCGACTTGGAGGAGCTGCTTGGTGCTGTCTCTTCACACGGAAAGAATAAAATTGACCTAGCCGAGGAGCCAACGTTCCCTATGCTATCCGCAGAACCTGCACATCCATATCACCTCGTCGTTGTGTAAGGAATCTCACATTCTTTTCTTGTATTAGCCAATTGACCGCCATTAAGTGCAGGACAAGAGTGTCCTAGCTCGTCCGGTAAGCATCATCGCCCAAATTTCATGCATAATTATGGACGAGGTACTCAGGTATACCTATGGGTCTTGGCGCCGGTATCAAGATTGGAGTACCCGTTAAAGAACGCGACAAGGATAAGGAGAAAGATAAGAGTGACGACAAAGACCAGCACGACAAACTCCTCAACCATCTCCACAGCTTTAAGCGCAAAGACAAGGAACGGGACGAATCGACACGTGGGTGGAAGAGCTCTGACGATCTTCCCGACGAAATCGTGGTGAACCATAATCATTCTGGTTGGACGTCCACCCTTGAACATTGGTTATGTCATCGAATGCAAGCGAATCCCCAGGTAAACTGGGACCATGCACTGAGGGATATTGCGTCCTTCCCCAAAGCGGCAATCATTGCATCGTCGCGTGACAGTAAAGGAGTCAGAAAAGGGACCATATGTACCATTGATCAAAGAGAGGATGATGGGCTTATACCTTTCGGTCTATATTCATCGAGAACTAGCGTGACCTTGTCGAGGGCAAGTGTGTGTCCAGCTGGGAGGCTTGCTGCTCATGATTTTGACAGGTACTTCGAAGTCCGCTGTAACGGCTGGTTTAATTGGCGGACGCGTTGGTAACAAAGGTGGTGTTGGAATTAGCCTCAAAATTGACGGGTCCACATTTTTGTTTTTGAATGCCCACCTGGCTGGTATGTAGTGTTCGTCCCTTAGGGTTGTCTATCTCCTGAGATTGCATTTACAGCGCACGAGGGCAAGATTCATCACCGCCTTGCAAACCTGGCGAAAATCAAGGTTGGCTTACTCGTGACGTTAGCTGCATTCTGGTTGACCCTGGGGCTTTAGTCTGAGCTCGCCGTGGATGATTTCTTGCAGCCGGATGACCCCAGACTGATGGCAGAAGGTGAATGAATATCTGACTTGAACAATGTGTTTACTCACACCGTCGACTAGATATCACGGACAAATTTGATTTTACCTTCCTTTGTGGCGACTTGAATTTCCGATTAGATATCACCCGACTGCATGCGGACTGGCTGATTTCTAGACATGGTAAGTGACTCCTCGTCGGTCTACCGGTTAGTCTAATGGCAGCCACTCTCAGAATACGCACAAGCTTTCGCGTTTGACCAGCTCAAGAGTCAGATGGAAACAAATTCGACATTCTCTGGTTTCTCCGAGGCACCGATAAACTTTCCTCCTACTTTCAAATATGACGTGGTGAGCCGGTCGAAAAGGCGCAGTCGACGATCTCCTGCAGACGGTGTTGACGGCAACGAGACTGAGCGAGAAGGCGGCGAGGAAGAGGAATACGCGGAAGAGGGTGAGGGTGAAGGGGAAGCGCGTTCATTCTCGTCCTCTATCTGGACTTTGCACTCCAAAGGAATTGCTTCTGAGCACGAAGAAGAAGACTCTTTCAGTGCATCTACCTCGACTCCAGTCGTTAACGAAGGTGGGCGTGTCGCCTTTGCTGCAGCTGCTCGCAAGGCAAAAACAAAATGGAAATCTCTCCTCTCGCCAGCGGTTGTCTCACCTTCACCGCCCGCGTCCCCAGTGATGAAGTGGTTGCGGAATACACATGGATTGCGAGATTCAGTAGTGCCACCGAAGACTCCCGCTATTCGCGAGCCCCCTGCACCTCTGGTTCCTTCGACTAAAGACCTCCCAGCAAGTGTGGACGACCCTTCGTCGAATTTCCATCGATTTCTGGAGCCACCTGATAAGCATCGTATTTTAATCTCCCGGTCGTCGTCGCGCGGTATCTCCGTTAAATCTATTCCTCCATCTCCTGTTGACCAGCCAAACGAGGATGATGACGTTGCAGTTTACGATTCGTCTCACAAGCAACGGGTTCCTAGCTGGTCAGTATGTTTTACTAATATCTCCTAGTAACATAACGTGCTAATTAATCCTGGGCGGCCTATAGGTGTGACCGTATTCTGTGGAAGTCGACAGTCAAAGCCGATGCCAGCGAAGGGGAGCAAGAGATGGCTGAAACAGCGAGACACAGAACTCGTGTTGGTACTCTCATCTCTCAAGCTATCCGGCCGCTCTCCGACAGAGTTCGACGGGATTCCGAAATCTCGCTCAACTCTGAGGAGGTATTCCCCCCGACTGCCAAACAAGACTCCTTCAATCGCCCATCAATCCCTATGAGGAAGACTATGACGGAAAACCTTCAGCACAGACCGCTTTCGTTTGACCTACCCAAGTCTCCCCTGATCCTGAGCCGAGCAGAGTCCTTAGAAGTTGTTAATAAAATTCCAGACGATAGCGACGTTCATGTGCGGCCGTCAAAGCAGGGCTCGGGAAATCTTTCACGTCGTTCATTCACCGATGCCCCACCAATACCGAAGGATTTCAGTACTTTGGATGTACCTACCTTCCCTTCAGCTCATACCCTGCGTAATGATGGATTTCCCGACATCCCACCCCCTGTCCCTCCCAAGGACTCTTTACCGACACCTCCATCATCTACTCGCTGGCGATTCTTCCCATTCCGCAGAGACACTTCGCAGACCATCGTTAGTCAAGAATTTGCTGCATCGGCGCCCAGTCTCCCGGCTCATCCTGCTAAAGGCGATGTCGTTTGCTTGAGCTACAGCAGTCTGGATGACCGGGGGATGCGTCGCCTGGAGGGCCGGAGCGATCACCGACCGGTAATTGGATCTTATGCTGTCTACCTGTAACTAGGTTTCCTGTCTGCTTTCGTTGCATTGCATCTCATATCTCACGTTTACTCCCCTCTCGTCATTGCATCTATCCTTGTGATACCTTACAAACCTCCCTATGTATCGCGGCAACACTAATCTATGTACGGACTTTATGAAACTTACAATCATCACGCATAATGTATACAATAGGTCAATGGCATCGAAAGATTTATCTTAGAGGATGGTAGGCCCGAATGTATTGTTTTGCTCGTAACACAAAGGTGATATATAAATCTTTACAGTGCATGTGGCCACAGAGTACGGCTGTAAATCATTACGAGGAAATGGTAACCTCAACTTCAACGCCAGGCTCCAAGCTGATGGAAGTCTAGAGGGTCATTGTCAGATGACGTTGAGCGCAGCGGAACATATTTCGCTCACGATTTGCTTGACTATCTCGCTGGAGGAAGTGGAGGTCAATGAGACGCTTGTGAACCTTGAGTTCGTAGCGGTCCCAGGTCTTTGAACCTTCACCGCAAGGCTGGATATAGGTATGAGATATGTGACGTACGAGAAGCGTCAAGGACTCACAGTTTTGCGGGTGGTGATCTTGAGGACTTTGGTGGGGAGACGGACGGGGCCCTTGACACGAAGTTGCTTGTCCTTGGCACGATTGATAAGATCAGCAGAGACTGCATTTGCAAAAGTAAGGATGGTGGGACCACAGTGACGACGCAATATTGCTCACACTTCTCCAAGTTCCTGACGTTGCTGCTCGTTAAGGTGATACGGATTTTGTGGATTTTAGCGGCGGGGACAGCGCCAGCTGCGTCGTACGCTTTCTCGTCCTTAGCGACGTAACTCATTCTGTATCAGACTTATGTGTTTTGAATGAGTCAGGAGGTGACTAGACCACGAATTCGGTTAGCGGACTGCTATACCGTACTGTGTTAATATCGTTGCACATACCTAAGGTTCCGTTGATGAGCAGTGAAATTTAAGGTTCTGAAGTAGCATTCTAAGTTTTTTTGGTAGAGCATCCTAAAATATATTAAATTAAGGATATATGAATGTTTTTGGTCGAAATCATTGTGGCTTGGACGTATTTGGCCAATCAGAGAGCGCAGACGTTTGGGCCAAAAAGATATACATTTTTGGATATTTTGCTTACGTAATTTACAATAATAATGCCTCCGATAACTACTGTGTGCACCTGATTTGAGGACTGACACGCTGACATAACCACACTTCCACCACCACTACCACCATCAGTTTCACTCATGCAAGGCAAGTCGGCAGGCTGACATCCATTGCAGGCACTGATCGTCTATCAGGATTTAATAAATATTATCCCCCGGATTATGACGGAGAGCAACACAAGAGTCTCAACGCGTACAGAGGTTGGTTATGTTGTATGCTTTAGGGACTATCACTAAGCGCATCCACAGGGAAACATGCCTTAGGAGACAGGGCCAGGAAGCTAGACAAAGGCATCCTCATAACTCGCTTTGAATTGCCTTTTAATATATGGTGGTATGTGCTTGCATCACTAGTTCTTGGTACATTGCCTTATTCTCCGCCAGTGGGACATGTAACAACCACATTGGCATGGGTGTACGATACAATGCGGAGAAGAAGAAAGTTGGATCCTACTACTCGACCCCCATCTATTCCTTCCGGTGCAAATGCCACCTATGTGACGGCTGGTTTGAGATCCAGACCGACCCAAAGGTACTGCCGTATCGTTGAGCTAGGAGCTGAGATGTTTCCCCTCACATGTTGCGCAGAATACCCGGTATGTTGTCGTCTCTGGTGCGAGACAGAAAGACGAGGAATGGAATCCTGAAGAAAATGGCGGCTTCGCGATTCACGGTATGTGCGTCATCCTCTACCCTCACCCCCTTTTAGCTAATAAGTTCTCTTCAGACACTGAAGGTAATGCTGGGCCAGCCGATCCTCTTGCAGCCCTCGAGAAATCAACGGCCGCACAAAACCACGTCAATAAAGTCCAGATACCCCGACTCGAGTCCCTGCAAGAAGCTTCTGATCATTACAACAGTGATCCTTACGCCCTCTCATCTCTCGCCCGGAAGCGTTTTCGTGCGGAGAAAAAGCTTGATGCTACAAAACGAGCAGTCGATGACAAGCTCAAAGGGCGGTATGGGCTTCCCGAGACCTTGCAGCTTGCGGCAGAGGATGATGGAACCAAGAATGAGGCGCGAGAACAGTGGAAGAAGGGTAGGAGAGATTTTGAAGCGCAGTCGAGCATTAGAAGAGCGAGGTTATATAATTCTGCTGCTCCTGCGTTGTCGATTTCAGGTCGGAACGGCCTGTCTTCGTTGAAGGCACGAATACTGGGCAATACCCGACGGTCGAATAATGTACTGGAGAAGGGAAAACCTCCAGATGGCCAACTAGACTTGAAGTAGACAATTCGCTTAAACCACTCGCAGTATGTATGTACAATATTTATGTACTTCACGCACCCTCACTCACACCGACGCTTTGATTAGATATCCATTATTAATAAGAGGCCAAGGTCTGAGCAAGAATATGCGATAGCAAGTCAGAACAACATTAGGAATACAGAGCGATGACACATAAACCAAGAAGAGAAACTATAGTGATGACAGGGGAGCGTAGACAATGGAACGGGGTAGCACCACGAGTAAGAAAGAAAATGAGTAAATCCAGCATAAAGATGGAAACAGATAAATAGTTGGCACACGCAAAACCGACAACAAAGGCCATACTATGAAGTAAACATCGCCCACGGCTGATCGAGCGTAGGCATTGAGCCATCCCACTTCCAGTTATCGGCCTGAAAATATGCTGATTCGCCCCCGTCTATCTCTCGTAAAGATCTCAGCTGGAGAGGATCAGGGTGGTCCCCTGGTTCCTCAATTTTGATTTTGTCAGACGATAACATACTGCCTGACGAATCGCCCTCAGAGCCAGACTCTGGGCTAGGATTCGTTTCGGACGACGGCACAAGATCAGGCGTTGGTGCCTTGGAATCGTTGTCCTCGTCTTCGAGGGTGGTAAACGATGAAAAATCAAGAAACTCCAAAAATGCGTCATTAGCAGGACCCATGTGTGGTGAGAGTGCCGTTGGTGGTGGACCAGCATCCCCCGATCCACGTACAGAGAGCGCGGCGGCCGTTGCAGCTGCATCTGCAGGTTCTTGGGCCACTCCTGCCAATATCTGATCCAAGGTAGACGCGATGTCGTTATGAATTTCGTTATCTGTGGACGCGGTCATGGCGAAGAGTTCCTTCATGCGATCCAGGAATGCGGTGGCGTCCTCGTTAGTGCTAATGTTATCTATCTCTTGCTGCTTCTTGACCAATGCATCGCTTGCCTCGCCCTCCCATTCGGTCTTGACCTTTTTGGGCGAGGGCGCACTGTTCGCCTCCGCTTGGGAGGGAGCTGCATTGGTGAGAACGGCGACATCGTCCTCAGGAGGACGTTTCACTCCAGCAACAGAAGGAGGCGCCGCTTCTGGCGTAGCAGGACCCTTACCCGTCGCTGAAGGCTTCCTACTGGCACGAGGTGCCACCTTTGTCTTAGCAGCAGTTGCTTTCGACTTCGGTGACCTTGGGGTCTGGGGTGATCCCGCCATTGTTTGAGGGGTGAGAGCACTGGCTACAGGCGTGGATGCGGTTGCAACTGGAGGCGGTGGTGTAGGGGATGCGAGACTGGTGGATGCAGGTGGAATCGAGGGACTCGGGGGGATAGGAGGCTGGACGGGCTTCTTGACGGGCTGAGGTTGGGACTGAGTTTGAGTTTGAGGTGGAAGTTGAGACTGAGACGGAAGCTGGGGGTGGGGGTAAATATGTGGTTGTGATTGTGATTGTGACTGTTGTGGTGGCGGAGGATTGATAGAGACTTGACGTCCATTAAGCGGGGGTACAGAGGGAGATGGTTGGGGCATGTTCTGTACAGCGTTTGGTGGAAGGGGTGCAGGAGGAGTCGGACGGGCTGCGGGAGGAGCAGGAGTGAGGCCAGGGTATTGTTGGGCGACAGCGGCCATCTTCATCATACGCCACCTATTCTCAAACTCCTCGTTGAGTTTTTGAATTTGCAGCTGCATGTTGCGGAGAGTGATGAGAGTAACGATATACTGTGGTGACGAGGCAGACACAAGATGTCTTTGCTTCGCTACAGTCATCACCTAATAAAGCGAGCCACGGGGTGAACATAGTGTAGCATAAAGATACAATGGGACGCTTACAATGGCAACATATTTGCGTAAAAGGTCTTCATTCTTAAAAACCGCGAAATACATGTGCAGCTTTGGATCAAGGTCCGAAGTCATCTTGTAAACCTGTTCTAGAAGTTGATTGTACTCCAGTCGTTGTTCATCAGGGATTTGTTGCGCCGCCATGCCAGCGAGACCTTCAGCAGCATCAGTAGCTGGAGAGAACATATGGAAGGAGCCTACGTTGTTGGAACACCTGTTTCAAATTGGTGATCGACACCACGGCTTGTTGAATTTGTTCATGCGTTGGCAGCTTGTGAAGCACGCCAGGGATGCCCTGTGCGATAGGCGCATTCATTGACTTCTGCTCGCCGGCGGGTATGCTAGGCATCGTGCTCGATACGTTAGGCTGCTGAGAACGCTGAACACCAGGTTGTAAACCCATGGACATCTGCTCGTGCATGTTAGGGAACCGAGGCTGGGTATTGGCTATACTCTGCTGTTCCTGTTCCGCATTCCTCTTCGCAATGAGCTGAGCCTGTTGTTGTTGCTGATACTTCATGAGGTCCGCACGATGACGATCCACCAGAGTGATGATGTGCTCGGGAACGCCCTGAGCGCGCATATCAGGAACGCTTGTGTGCGCAAACCGCGCGGCTACAGCTATCAGCTGTGGGGTTGCGTTTGGGCGGGCAGCGTTCGAGGGCATCCCAGCCGGATTCCCTGGCAGCATGCCGCCTTTCGCATTTCCGCCGGAAGGCATGGAATTCATATGTTGCATCTGTTGCTGCGGTGGTGTTGGCCCACGAGATTTGACCGTCATGACGTAGGCGTTCTCGAAGTGCTGGAGATACTCCTTATAAGTATGCTGAAGATGCTGTGCGATAACAGGCCCGGATCGAGGGGGTTCAGAGTCGTTCCCAGGGAACTGGATGATGCCCATTCGACCACCAATGACGGCCCACAAGTCTCGCAGCGTCACCTAGGTGAGAACATGTATATGAGCATTTATACGAATCGGCCCTCCCTAAGATCACTAACCGATTGTGAACCACCCTCACGCATAACTTCAACATGTAATTGATGCAAATCCACCGACCGATTGTCTGGTAGCGTCACGTGCGTACCTGGTTTTATTTGCTGGCTTCGGCAGAACTGTGCATAAGTGGCTTCAAATCGCTGCTTATCTAACGGCATAACACCTAGCGGTTGCCGCATTTGGTTGGGTATCATCTGGCCGTTTGGGGCTTGTATCGCAAACTGATTCTGATTCCCTATGTTTGGAGACATAGCGTCGGTTAGTTGACTGCCGGGCATTTGGTGCGGAGTAACTCCAGTGCGAGGAGGGATGGCGTTCTGCCGTCCCACCTGCCCGGATTGTCCAGGGATCTGGTGGTTGAGAGGAGTTTGGTTCTGATTGTGAGGCTGCATCGGAGTAGCGCCATTGGCGGTGGGGGTCATGCCGAACTGTTGCACAGAGGGTTGGGTAGCCTGCGGCGCAAAACCGGGCTGGGGTTGTGCGTTAGCCTTGGCTGCCTGTTGTGGCTGCAAAGGCGAAGCAGTCATCGGGTTTCTGTCAAAAAATCAACACAGCGATACGCGGATCGAAGATTGAGATACACACAAATGGGCCATGTTCGTGGGTAGCATACTATTGGCCACACCGCCAAAAGTAACCATAAACTTGGCGTACATCTCTTTTCTGTTTGCGAGATCGGCGCGGAGCTCATCCATTTTCTGTTGCAAGTGCTGATCAGGGGCACTGCGTGCGGCCTGGACCACACTCCTAATGGCGTTCTCGGAGTGTTGAACCAATCTCAACAGATAAGTACTCCTTTCCTGGAACTCGCTCAACGTCATCATTCTCTTCTGGCCATTCTGAACCTGCGGATTCGCAGGTAGCATCCCCGGAGTTATGCCTGTAGGTTGTACAGCAGGACGTGGTGACCCGTGCATCTGGTCCTGATTAGGCTGCATGGACGACGAAGCAAACATGTCTGAGGTAGTAGGCTGGTTGGCCCCATGCTGGGCGCCTAAACCAGCTTGTTGGAGGCGAGCAAGGTCCATAGCATTGGGAGCCTGCTGATTCTGCTGGCCCTGAGCCATAAGTTGAAGGTGGCGAGAGAAATTAGGGTGGTTCATGGCTGCCTGAAGCATAGCGCTTCGCTTCATTTGCTGCTGGGTATTCATGGGCGCAGTGGAAAAATTAGATGGTATGAGCGACTGAGGTTGATTGGACTGAGGGTCGTGAAAAGCGGGACCAGGGGCATTCATGCGTTGGACGTTATGACCGAAAGATTGTTGAATCTGCTGCCCTACGGGTTGTTGACCTTGACCATGGGAGAGCGCCTGTCCTCGTGCAAATTCCTGCATCTAAACAGGGAAGGAGGTCAGCACACGTAATTACAAGGCATTCGGCCCTCAGTGGCATATTGACTCGACTAGAGAAAGAAATGTATGAAGTGCGATGCAGGATGATGCGTGATGCGGGACAGGAAAATATTGATTGAAGGAGACAAATGTGACCAAGCGTAGCATCGAGCGGGTACAAGACATGCGCATTTCATTGGCTAAAGGGATAGGTTTTGCGGCCGAGGCACGATGCCAACACTGAGCGAAACGGTGAGAAAACACTCGCCTGGTGGTTCATCTGGGAAGCGACCATATCGCCCGACTGCTGGGCGCGATATTGGTTCTGGAGCTGATTCATCTGCTGCCACATGCGACCCTGTTCTGGGTTAGAGAGACCCGGAATCATTTGAGGGTCGGGCTGTTGAGGTTGTTGAAGGATCTGGGGTTGCTGTAGGGAGCTTTGCATGACGTTCTGGGAAAACATTGGGTACTGGGGGATGCGATCGGCCATAATCCAAAGTCGTAGGCCTGTACTGGAAGGTGTATGATGCCTATTTTACCGCGTGGGGCACTACGACGGCCGGGACGGGCTCGACGCACCAAGTACGGTCGAGGGCGCTGACGGCAGCGAGGGAACCGTTCGTAAGAGTGAGGGAAAGTAGTGGGGAATGGCTGCAGCAAGCACAGAGGATGCTGGTGGTGGGAGCGAGGTTGGGTCGGCCCTTCCAAACACCATGCTAAGCACAGACCACAACAGACCAAGTCGGAGTTTAAACATCAACAACTTTCATGCAGAAATATACCAAACAAGGGGATCCAACTACCTACTTTATTCCCGAAAATGACCTTATTATACGACTGGAAATGCAATCCCATGACCTTTACCGCCGGTACGAAGTCATGGCGTACCAGTTGCGTCACGGTATAAGCCTTTATGAGCCACGTCCAGTTCAATGGACACTGGACAAAGTCCAAGTTGCTGCCATGGGCATTGCTTTTCTCCAGCCATGTAGTCTTTTGCCCCGACTTACGGATTCGCCGCTCAAATATTACAGGACATTATTATAATTACAGTTATCAAGGCATATCCCATCTACCTTAGTTGCACTGCCCCTTAGCCAGGTCTTAAGGGCAAACACATTAAAATTTACCATTTATCCACTCCATGCCTCGCTCCTCACTAGCGCTCACACCAGATTCGATGCTGCGTGCGAAAGACTCCATGGCCATCTCCGGCATACACCGGGAAATGCCTTGGGCATGGATATATATTCCTCTTATTGTTATTTGTACCAATTACTCATTTTTGCGGAATTGAAAATATCAGATAAAACCTTTCCCCAAAAATGCTTCCTTATCTAACCACTTTATGATGTAGTCGTTGTGACCAGAGTGCTCCGGAACCGCACATCTCCTGCTGGCAAAAGGTCCTGCAAGGCTCTAGTATGGTAGTCTTTATGCTGTCGCGTGATGTGCGAGGGTCTGTTGAAATTAAAGTGAGATTGGCACTTAGTACACCAAGTGGCCATGGAATATATATACAATATTTTGTCTCTACTGCAGTGTTAGAATATCCTGACTGATGACGTTGGCGCTCTCGGAATGAGTAGAAATGGATGATAATAGATTGAGCCTACAGACATTGAGTGCGATGGTGATACAAAGAGGTCGAAACTGCTATTACTGATGAGTGAGTTGGGGTTAAATATGGCGAAGGACTATGATGTCTAGGACGAGAATCATGACAGCAGTAGCCCTTCAAGTTGTTCCATTCTCCGAGACCTAGCTATCCTTCCGGTGCGCAAGGACAAGCTGGAGTGAAGAAACCATATATGTACTGCTCCTCCCGGTGATCGATCAGTTCACACCAGATGCACAGAGGTAAGGCGATCACCGAAACAGGTACGCTTCCGAAAGACTCATGTGACGCAGCCTGGCACTCACCATGCTAGATCTTTAATGTTGAAGTTCAGCCAAACAGATCGCATAGGCACACTTCTGGTCTCCATTGCGCATCTATCAATACTGTTAGGCATGTGCTGGATAAAGAAATAGCGAAAAAAGCAACATATCCGTTCTAGTGCACCGTGTAGTTAACGTTCCTACCAGGTATGCAACATTGTAAGTTCAGTTGTACAGATTTGTGCTATGTGCTAGGTATAGTATGGGGGGTAGTGAATGTATTTCGCAGTACTCTGTCATCAGTGCGCGGGTGTGTAGATCCAGTGGGTTCCAAATGTGTGAATGATTGCGATGGCGTTTGTCTGGTGTGGAGATGGTTGTCATAATGAGGGTTCCTGCCCTGTCGTTCCCAGATATTCCATTTGCCTCCTCCCACGAATCGAGAAAACGGTAGCGAGGCTTCTAGAATACATCCCATGACCTGTGAAACTGGCAGTGCATGTCACGTCCACTAAGGGGCAGACCACGCTGCGAGAGGACAACAACACTTCAATGAACCGCGAAGGGCAGCTACTGCCTCTTCTGCTCTACCATCCGCTTTCGGACAGTTTCGATAACGGAGCTCACGTAGAGGTAGTCGAATTGCTGAAGGCGGTCTTTATAGGCTCTCTCTAGATGAACAGCTATCTCGGGGGAGGACCTCGCTGGTTCGGTCGCTGTGGCAGGTATTTGAACAAACCCGAGACGCGCTCCAACCAAGTTCCACGATTTGCGGGTGCTCACCTGTGACGGAAAAAAAGAGAATTAATAACTAGATTTATGAAAAGAGTGGAGCAAAATAAGACAAGAAGCTGGCAGAGAAAATGAAATTAGAGATAGTCACCCTGGCGAAGCTTCCCTCCTGCATGACCGCGACATGCAACGAATACAAGTCGACCACCGGCTTGCGTACATCTGGCATGACGATGGTTGTATTCATCTCGATAGATTTACCCTGACAAAAATGAGCGTATGCCGCGTCGAATCGGGGTTTGTCAAGGGCAGGAGGGACATAAGACGCGAGGGCGGCGAAGTGTTCATGGGAGTTGGGGTGTGAGAGCTGAGCGATGGCCTGGTTTAGCCGGTGTAAGAGCTCTTCGCGACGCTTGATCTCGAATTGAGTTTTCTGATACCTTGTGGTCCAGGTGGGGTCTGGGGCTGGGGTGGAGAAGGAAGTGGTGGTGGTGGTGGCAGATGGGGATGGCGCTAACGTGATTGAGGCATTGAGCTGACCGGGTGCTGGGATTCGAGCCTGAACATGAGGACAGGCAGCGCGCAACTCT
Source organism: Melanogaster broomeanus (assembly GCA_014904935.1). Lineage (NCBI taxonomy): Eukaryota > Fungi > Basidiomycota > Agaricomycetes > Boletales > Melanogastraceae > Melanogaster > Melanogaster broomeanus. The sequence goes on along the minus strand of MU123791.1, from coordinate 56,586 downwards.
GCAGCAACGCTTTGCCAAGACACAATCGATTCTTGGAGAGCTGTCCGACGCTCAATAAGTTCCGGGAGTGTGTAGACCTTTGTGGGGACTTGGTGTTGGACAGCGGAGAGACCGAATTGGGGCTGGGATGACGATCGACGGAGCTGGGGCAGGTCGAGGGCTGCTGGGTATGGATGCATGTCGTTTGTAGATGCAGATGACGCACTTCCAGAACCAGAGAGGGTGCTAATACCAGTGCGAGGTACTCCATCGCATTCAGAGCCCGTCTCCTGTCTTTCGGGTTACGCAGGGATCAGCCATCCATAGCACGCACATGGTCACTAACAAAGGAAGATTCCCTCACCTTCCATGTCGTGCCATTGACTGAGCCTCCCCAGGGTCTTCTCTCCCGCTCGCTCCCTCTTCCAACTCACCATTCTTCGCCATCAGAATGGCCCTATCGACCCTATCTAACAAATCTTTCCTGTTCCTTGCCTCTCCGCGCACCTCCTGGATCTTGGCATTCGGAATCCCGGATCGGGCTGCCACCAGGTGGAGGACGGCATTGTCGATGTGGGAGATCGCTTTTTGAAGAAGAAGATTGCGAGCACGGAGGTTGGATAGGAGGGCAGTGCGAGATTGAGTTTGGGTCTGTTGCCCTTGGGGCGAACCTGAGGCGGGAGACGGTTGGGGTGGCGCGGTGGAGGGGCGCGGAGGGATGTTTGACGTGGGATGTGATGTGGAGGACACCGATGATGATGCTGGAGCCGCAGTTGGGATTGCCATCTGTCTCGACGTTGTCGGTGTTGGTGCCGACAAAGCGACTGACACATTTGCGAGTGACGTTTGAGCAAGTCCGTTGAGTGTATCACGATCGACCGGTATCATATAGCATATGAGTATGGATGCTGAAATGAAATTAACGGGGGTTACACGAGTAGTAAGTACCAGTATGTATCGGTATCTCAGCAAGATTTTAGATGGCACGGAGTGATCTAGTTTGTTCTGCGTGCGCGCCAGTGCGACGACGTTTGAGGCTCGTGAACTGAAGAACACACAGAAACCTGCCAGTTTCAACGTGGTGCCAAGCATGTGCAGTACATCGATCTAACAGACATACGTGCGCCACAACTGTCGTAGTACTGCACTGCTTTATTGTCCCTCAAACCAAAAAATTGACGCATATGAACATCTAGGAATCGATTCCCTCGAACGCAAGAGAGAAATGTACCAATACATAAGCAGTAGTCCACGCCATAGTACATGTCGCACATCACGAATTGGCAGACAGGTTACTTACTACTCAGTGCTCCTACCATGGTGTGCGCCTCCTGTACCGCCTGACTCTCTCACTTCAGGTGATTTGATCACGATGGCAGGTCCTGCCTCTAATACTACATCGTCTTCATCCTCATCCTCATCATCCTCATCCTCATCATCCTCATCATCATCGTCTTCGAAGAATGTATCATTGTCCTCGCCGGGGAGGTCCGCGAGTGGGAAAGGTGTGGGTTTCTTGGAGCGAGGCATGGGCCCGACAGCCAGGATCTGGTCCTCGTCTTCTGCCGGCAGTTCCTGAAGTAATTCTCCTTGTTCGGCGTCCGTGACCGCGACTATTTCCCGTTTGAAGTAATATCGCAATCCCACAGGAATTAGCACCCCCACAACGACCGCCGACAACAACAAGAAATTTCTCCATGAAATCAAATGGAAATCTGCTGCCGACGTCATCTCGTCCAGCCCTCCCCCAATTGTCGTATGTATGACTGTCACGCCAAAGATACCCAACCAGGTGCTTATCCAGAACGGTATGAGCCCGATCCCGACGTGTGGACATACGACATTGATGACCCAGTGAGGGGGGAGGGGGGAAATGCGGAGGACGATGAGGAAGGAGATAATGTTGTCTTTTTGGGCGCGAAGTTTTTCGGACCATGTGTCAAGCCGGGCTTTCCACTTGGGAACAGTGAGAAGAGCGGGGCCAAAGGCAGCACTGATGAGATAGCAGAGAGTGGCTCCTGTTGCAACGCATGAACAGGCAAGAAGGAGGGCACGGGGGACACCCCATACTGCTCCGCCGAGGATGGAGAGGTACATTGATCCAGGAAGGGAGAAAGCCTGGAGGCTAGAGGGTGTGCGTGTAAGACCATAGCTGGGAGGAATAGAAAGAGCCTTACAATAAGTAAGTAATGACATAACAGATTACAATGCGGTATGGATAGATATCGCGATACTTCTTAAGGAGCCCGTTGAGTGCCTGCAGATCTTCAAAGGACTTGGGTATGCGTAGCAGAGGCCGGTCGTCACTGGGTCGGCGGCAGTGTGAGTGGGTACACAAGGAAGATGTTAGAGAGCATACTAACTCTTGTAGAGTCGGGAGGGCAAGCCAAAGGGTGCCTCCCAAAAGGAGAGAGCTGATTATGAATACGGCTGCCATCCTGATAGCAGCAGTGAACAGCAAGCCCGACGAAGAGGGACGTGGATCCTGTGAATGCACTGGTGTGGCTCCATATAGAGAGTTCGTTTCTGATGGTGAGTGAAGTAGAGGAGTGACCTCAAACTGAGGGTCGTCGTGGTACTGTTGTACATATACTGTTTCTAGTGTATACTGGGATGAGTTCTGGTGCAGCATATCTTGCAAGGTTACACCTGCACCGATCATGACGGAAGCCTACTGTCAGTACTCTGCTCTCACAGTATGGCACAGCATGTCACGCGTCACGCTCTTATAAAAAATTGAAAAATTTGGAATAAACGATTTGATAATAAGTCCGTGGGAACAAATTGGGAACTGCCACAAAGGGGGTAAGGTAGATTAGTAGGAAAGGCGCGCTGAGCTCGTGCTGAACAACGAACAATACGGTTTAGAGGAGGGAGATCAACAGCTGGCCACCATGACTCACATCCTCCCCCCACACTCTGACCTCAATCTCGTTCCTTCATCGCTACATTCAGCCCTACACATGGATCACAGTCAGCAACAGCAACAGCAACAATCCCAACAGCAAAACTCCCAGCAGCAACAGCAGGATCAACAACAAGCGCCCCAACAGTCTTCAAAGAAACGAAGAAAAGCTGACTCGGGTTCCGACGATGTTACCTCACCGTCAGAACCAAGACGACTCAGACGCTCCCATGAGGCTTGCGCACGATGCAGGAGCAAGAAAATTAAGGCAAGTCCCGTCGGTAGTCACCGACCGCAAATCTCCGTTCGCCTGTCTGACTTGCACAACATGTATAACAGTGCGATTCGAAACACCCAAAATGCACTGCCTGTGCTACTGCGGGTGTCCCCTGCCAGCAGGAGGACAGACACAGACAAACCTTGACCCTTCGCGGTCACACAGAGTTTCTCGAGCGCCAGGTCGCACTATGTGAAGCCTTACTTAAACGCCGTGTGCCTGGTTTTAACCTCGCTGATCTCGAGGACATATGTGCTCGCGAAGGCATAGAGATCGATGGCATCGTCCAACCTCCACCAGATTTCCAGAATAGCCAGCCATTTCAGCAACATAACGGCGGCGCTCCTCCAGGGTCTCCTTACTACGCATCTTTGGTACCTCCTCCCGGTTACCCGCATCCTGGCGTTCCGATCTATGGTCCCTATCCTCCCCATATCCCTATGCCAGGTCCTCCAGGCACTTATGGCCCACACATGCACCCAGGCTTCCCACCCCATCCTCAGCACATGCAACCACCTCCACATCAAATTCAACCTCACCCTCTCCAACCGCCCCCAGCTGCGTCTCTCGAGGTGAAGGGTCAGGACCCGCAGTCTCTCGATATGTCAGATACTCGGGTAGGCGCTCGTCCCCTTGACTATTGGCCACATCATTGATTACCTCCGTTTCTAGGCCATCGCCAAGAGTTTCGGTGTCCATCCTCTTATCGTGGACGAAACCCAGCTTGCTGCACAAATCGATAAAGAGGATCTCGCCGTTGGCTCTAATGGTCTCACCTCAGGCCGCGATCAGAAGATCACGGAGGCATCTGTACCTCGGGATCCCTCCAAGTGGATTCCTGTTTCCGTGGCTACCGCCGATGCAGGGACTCAGTTCGCCACGAGCTCCAAGCTTACCATCTGGTTGCCGAAAGACCGGAAAATGATGAATAAAATCGTCGACGTTTACTTCTCTCATCTCAATATTCATCGACCGGTCTTTTTCCGCTCCGATTTTGAAAACAGGCTCAATGCACTCTACGACATGCAGAATATCCAACATGATCCAGGTTATATTTGTAGCATGTATCTGATCCTTGCACTCGGCACGCTGAGCGAGCTTAATCACATGGCCGGCCGGATGGACAATGGTCCGAAGGCGCCAAGTAACAGCCCTATATTGCCCAAGAAACTCCTGCACAACGATTGGCCCGAACACCTCGAGTTCTTTGAACGTGCCCTGGCCATTAAACCGCACCTACGTGTCACGATTACGAGTCTACAGGCACTCATCTTATTGCAGTGGTACCTTTACACCGAGGTAAGCCCTTGTCCCTGATGGTTGTAAGTTCGTGTGCTCAGAATAGCTATACAGCGACAGGGTCGTTCTTTGTGGCGACTTGTCGGAAGCCTTGTTAGGTTGTCCATCGAGTTGGGTCTACACCATGATCCTACATCACAGAACAATACTTTCACGGAGGAGGAAGCGCAATTGCGGATCCGATTATGGGGCATTGTGATGGTGCATGATCGTGGAACGTCTATTCTGCTCGGCCGACCGCTCGCTATCGCTCCTTCAGATTCGAACGCTCCTCGTCCTTCGCGACCTCTGAAGGGCCAGCCTATTGATTTCTCCGAGCACTTCCTACTCTCACACCCCATCGCCGAGATTCAAGCCGACATCATCATCTCTCTCTATGCTCCTTCGAGCAAGAGCGCTGCAGACACTGTGATGCGGCATGCGAATCGGATTATCAAGAGTCCTGTCTGAGTTCCGAAGACAGCTGCCAGAGAGTTACAAGCACTACTTTGGTGGGACCGAAGATTGGCCATTGGAGAAGAGGCAGGAACTCGTGCGGGATATCACGGAGGACCAGGGGCTGACGTTGCTCAAGTTTGGGATATCGAGAATTTTATTGTTGAGAGCGATATTTAGCTTGAAGGAACTCGATTATACGCACCGCTGGAAGGCACTCATTGATGGTGAGTTCGAGCCTGTCGTATGTTTGTACGATACTGATAGCTGCTGCGTTGGGTCAGCTATCGTGACATCGCATAACATTATCATCGTACACAACCAGCTCATCCGGTTCCCTAACATCGCGTTCTTCGTCTCTCCCATACCACTGCACATCGCAGCCATGGTCATCTTGTACGGCCATATGTCCCACTGCGAGCGCCTTTCACGACAAGTCATGATCGAAGACGTCTGGATGGCACTTGACATGCTACCTCGATTGCGATGGCGCTGGGAACGAAAAGATCTGAATGGTGGACACCCTCTTATATCCAAACTCGCCGAGAAAGTTCTCGATGTCAATCTTCGCTCCGTCGAGCCGCCAAAGGACCCAATCCTCCTCTCTGAGCTTAATTGGGAAACGGACAGCGGTGTTCTCGGCTCTCCACCGATGGCGTCGCAGCAGCAGGTACATATGCAACAACAGCAGCACCAACAGCAGCAGCAGCACCAACAGCAACAGCAACAGCAACAGCAACATAAGACGCCCACCATGGCTCATCTACCATATCAGAATGGGGGGAACATCAGTGGGCCTGGGGTTTATGGACCTTTGCCGCGGACGTCTCCTCAGAACACGACACCTGTAAAGAGTGTGGGTGCGCAAATCTCGGCCGGGGGTGCTGGAGATAAGCTTGCGGAGGTCCCAACGGGTTTGTTCTATCCGTTCTATCCCGAGAACCCAATGGGTTCCATCAACAATTCGGATATCTCTGCAGTGTCGAATGAAGGGGGAAGCGTGAACGATGACGGGAATAATGGGGACTATAGTCAGTTGTTAGCAGCTGCAGCTGCCCAACCTAACGGGTCGAACGGGTCTTATGGATGTCAACCATCACAGGACTCGTATATGTTGGAGGAAATCGTGCCAACAAGCGTTCCACCCAATGGGCATACAGGGGCAATATGGATGAACGTTGTGAGTGCTTCGCAGGGATTATCTCGTCTACGCTGATGGACGGGCTCGCGACTTCTGTAGAACCAAAGGGCCCCGCAGTATTGAAATGCTTATGGTCTATCCACCTTGTTTGTTTACTTTCGAGCTTCAAAGTCCGGACTTCGTGTGTATACGTCGTTGCCTCTGGATGCTTCCGATTTTGAGTCTCTATATCTTTCGACCTCTTTGCTCTTTCTCCTTCCCGTTTTCTCGTCCTCGCCGTTGACAGTTCTTGTACAGTACAAATACTCTGCAAAGGCTCCTTCTCTTATGTTTCTCTTCTCCTCCCTATGATTCTTATTCCTCTTTATACACGAACAATAGCTACACTACATCTTCTATTGTTCGTGTTCATTTACTTCCGTTGTTTTCCCTGCACCTATGCACAGTTATACTTTTCACTGCCTTTTAGTATCTAGCCCCCTCTTACCTGTGATCAATAGTATTGTGATTCATTTTCCACAAGATAGTTAATTGTGTAACTTCTGCTGTATGAAACTTCACTTCGAGAACGTCCGTACACGTACTTAGGAAGACTAAGAATATAAAGAATCGGCATTCATGTTGGCCATATGCATCATACTGTATCTATGTGTAAAGAACAGAGCTCTGTGCCTATTGTGTCCAACCCTGTCTGTTATGCGCTCGCACTAAGGACTCGGGGAGCGCCCGCTGACGAATAATCACACAAAGGCCGAGGCAATGTGGATACCCTACCCTAAAAATCGTTCCATCTCGTCCAAATTCACATTTATACCTCTACTAAGCAGCACTACCGCATGCGAGACAAGCATACCTAAGGGTGAATCTATCGATAGTCGGAGAGGGTGGCCGACCGAGGATGCGAGAGGTTGTTGCTCCAACTTGTCACTCAACTTGCTTGAGAGCACTCAGCACTTAGCGTATTGCCTGCAAGCGAATCTTCTTTTGGGTTATTTTGCAGCTCAGGACGGTGACTCGACAAGACCTGGTGAACGAGGTGTGGTAGCTGGTCTATATGTTCTCTCTTCGTGAAAATGGAGGGTGTATTTGTGTAAACATGGTTACGATGGGGTACGTTAACGTGCTGCGAGGAAACGGCGGGATGAACGAGCGCCAGAAGGAGGACGCAGATGACGCTTGCACACCTGAACTGAGGACATCGTTGTTAGCAGGCAAACGACTATCGCTGATCGACTTAGGGCGGTATATGTGCATGTAATACCTCGGGACTTGAAGCTTAAGTATTGAGTTATTATTTACATAATCTCCTCGGAATGCTGGTAACAATCATCCGAATTGCACCGTTATCACTACCAGATACGAATGAGGGACGGTTACAACTCACTATCTAAATCACCAGTCACCGTGTAGTTCCACTACACGAATTTCACCTCATCTCCGCCCCCAATGTAGCACATAATTTCCCTATCGCACGCTTCACCTCGCCTCGCTCACCCATCACCGTCAGGCGTATGGCAGAATCTTGCAAATGCTCCGGGTTCTCCCATGTCGTTAACTCATATCGTCCAAACGCCCAATTTAGGATGTGGGCTCCGGATAATAGGCGTACGAACCCTTTGATTCTCCATACCGTCTCTTTCGACACGCCTGCAAGCGACGACCGCAGTAAATCTTCGTCAATGCTGTCACCTGCGGGCGAAACTGTGCCGTATTGTATGGCGGCTTGCGAAGCATCATTGTTCTGGACGCAGGTGCAGGCCGCCTCACCATGACTGTGGTGGTGAATAGTATGTGGAATTCGAGATCCCCTGAAAATTGTGACGGCTTGGACTTCATCGTGGTGAATTGCACCCATCTCGGGCAGCAAATCTTTAAAGAGCTTGGTATCAACCCCGAAGAGTAAGTCGGGGTCCACGCCATTGCGTCCATCGCATCGGATTTTTGGCGTTAAATCGTTCAGGGTATTGAGGTGATCAACTACGAAGTCGAGTGCCCGGTCGTCGACATGTTCCCATTTATTCTAGCAGTACCAGGAAGATGACATAATCGAGAACAGCAGCACAGGTACTCACGATAAGTATAATATCCGAATAGCTTGCTTGCATCTTGGCTGTAGGCGAGGTATCTTCGTAGCCGAGAAAGTTTTCTGCATCTATGACGGTGACAATTGCGTCTAGTTTGAGGTCATTGTTTGTTTCGCGCTCTAATTCGCGAATCTGGAAGGCGAGGGTGGCAGGAAAGGCAGAGCCACTATTTGTAGGCCGATAAGCGAATTTCAGCTTTTATCAGGAGGGAATCTTACGAGCACTCTATGATGATGCGGTCTGGGCGGAACTTCTCTGGGGATTACAAGTGATCAGTACCTTCTCTATGCAAGGGATTGATTGCTTACCTCTGATCTCTAACAGGGCATTCTTCATCTGACCCACCAGAACACAACACCTATATGTTACTTAGTACTCAGATAGCACCCCAAACCGCGGGTATGCGCACATGCAGCCATTCAGGATTTCGCTAACAGCCGCTAGGCTGGACTGCTTCGCGAGCTGGCTATCCACTGATAAAAAATAATAGGTATGGCCTCTAGTTACGATGGTGGTAAGGACGCGCCTTCAATGTCCCCGAATTCATTCTTGAGGAGTACAACCTTATATTCGTTGGGAAGTCTGGGGAGTAAGGAGAGGATGATAGAAGTCTTTCCCGCTCCCAGAAAGCCTGTGAAAACGGTGATGGGTATCGTCGGTGCCATTGTATTGTTGTAATATCTGCACTCGCTTAGGTATAACCAGTAATTTGTCGCTGTACAGTCTGTACTCAGCAATAAGGTGGTGAGCTTCACCCAAGCTTCACCCCAGCTAAATTAATGTGTAATATGTAACTCCTCTTTCGGAAGGTAGCTTTTAGCCACGTGCGAGAAGGTTATTCGGTTGTGGGTTGGTTGCGGGGTATTTATTCCAACGGCCTTACCGACTTACCACGACCAATAGTGACGACCATCAAAAGACCATGGTGGGTCGCAAAAGATCTTCGACCAATCCCCCTGTAAGCCGCAAGGCCGAGCACCTCGTCATCGACGCGTCCTACATCGTTAAGACCCACACATACCTCGCATGCGCTGCCTTTGCCTCCGCCCTCTTCCTGGGTTGCACATTACATTACAAGAAAATCGTGAAGAATGGCGTTGCAGGATATCCAGAGGAGTGGTTTCCTTCTGTCTCTGCAACGTGAGTCTCGAGTCTGCGGTTCTTGGGATGATGGAGTCGTGTCGCTCATGTTCTTGTATTCCATGTAGTATTGGAGACTGGTATCCAGAACGAAACATATTCCAGATCCTCATCGCAATGACTAGTGGTCCCCGCTTCGCCCTCGTGTTTCTACAGTATCTGCTTAGCCGTTCCCCTCTTTTGAGCCTATCGGGATGGGTGCTCCTTACTGGTATCCTACGGACGCTAGCGTGCGGAGGCTGGGTGTATATCACATCGAACGACCACCACGACGTGCATGATGTGCTGATGCTGTTGTATATTGTACTCAACGTGCCATGGATGCTGGGAGGAATCGTGTGTACTCCTGTGGGCCACGTCCAAGCACGGAAGAGGCGGTTCGTGTTGTGATCCCTTGGTCCTTCGGTGGCGCTGATTATCTTGATATAACCGCCGGACCTGTAGGCAACTTGTGACTACGGCGTAGGTGGACACTTCCCGCTAACTTTCGCACATGGTTTGACTTAATGATTATTTAGTTTCTTCGTGTCGATCATCCCCATGATATATTTTTTTATTCAGCACAAGGTGCACAGAATACCAGGAGGTAAGGGGTACTTGAGTGACCTTGCTATTCAGCGGAACTTAGTCTCTCATAGCGTATACTCGATACTCTTTCTTCGAGTGGGGACTCATCCTTTTGGACGTCCTCTATGACTCCATCTTGGAAATGGACTTCAAAAATTCCAATTTGCAGGCAAAGGCATCTCGGTTCTATGCTTGCTCTATTTTCTAATCAGATCTCTAGATTGCTTTAGGAATATCACTAAACTTCAGTCCAACGCGACAACATGTATAACCAATTACGCCATCTTGTATGATTCCTGTCTGACGTGCACGTATCAATAGACCATTCCCTGCTTCGGGCGGTACTGAAGTCACCGCCGTTCCTGACAATGAACCTGAGATTGATGGCGAACCCTCTCCAGCCCCCATCCATGCCAAGGCGAAACTAGCAACAGTCCCAAATGAGCCCGATTTTGGAGCCCGAACCCGAGCCCGAGGATGCGCACTCAGAAGCTTGCGACAGGCGAGTTTGAAGATCTCCAAAGTCAGAAACGTGCTTAGTTTCACAGCTGATGTATATCTCTGTGAGTTGCGATCCTAGACTTCATTCGGGATGAGTTGCTAAATCGTTCCTCATCGTTCTTCCAATTTCTCAAACCCCGTGAACTTTTGAATCTGCCCAGCATATCTCTTTTGGTCTATCGTAACTTCTCTGCTCACCACACTCTTTTACTTCTCCGTTTGGGAGCTTGGTCTATCTGGTGCAGAAGCAGCACTGTTCATCTATCTCTCCCCAATTCTACTCGGTATAACTCCCCTGCGTAACTGGGCAGTGACGAAATGGGGCAGAGTGATACTGAGGAGTCTGTCCCTGGTCGGGCTTGCCGCGTATAAGCTTGATGGCCCACTGGAGAGACTTTGGGCAGTCATTGGGGCCAACGTGGCTGTTCTTCTGAGTCAGGTAGCAGATTGGACCGCAGGAGGAGATGCATACCAGGGATTTCGTGCGTTGATCTTTCGTTGTATGCGAACGGGCTAACGGCACAGATATTTGTGTAGTGCTGGGTGTTGGGTTGATTATGTCGTCCCTGTCAAAACATGCAAATCACGCAAATAACCCTGGTATGTAAGCTGATTGGTCGGATGAACCTGGGCTGATGCATGCGTTCAAGTGTGGCCAATGCTAAACGAGGAGACTGGCGGTTACAACAAGACCGGAATTGTGATTGCTGTCTGTGCTCTCATTGAATTGGCTACACGTCCGTCTGGACCTCCTAAGGAGGCAGATTCAAATGAACAAAAGAATCCATCGGCCACTATGAATACGGGCACTGTGCAACACTGGTTACCTTCGTCGCTCGCACTTGGGTCCCTGTTCTTCACGCTACATTGCATGCTCACCGACTCCAGCACTATTATTGCCTGGTCCTGGACGGGATACCAGGACGGACAACCCAAAGGGCCACTGCCACATTTACACGGGTCACTTACTCTGATCGCACAATCGCTCGGTCTAATAATTCCAGCCCTGCTTCCAGCTTCAACTGCGTCTGCTCTCCTCACCCATCCATTCTGGTTTGCATATGGCTGCGCGAGTGCCTATATGATGTACCGTTTCCGAGACTGGACAGGTTTCGTCGGTGGACTGAACTTTGCAATATTCTGTATGTCTATTGTTCCTTCGGTTCTGTTACAAACTACTGTATGGCAAAGCAGCAAGGCAGGGAGAAGGTATTTCGTTACTTTCTTCGCAGCTATTTTGTTCTACCTTGCGAATGTGTGGACTGTTGCGTATGCCTTTGTCCCTGGAGGTGTATACTTGCGGGAGAGGACTGATCTGTATGTGACTGCTGTCATAATTCACTCTTATACTCACACTTTTGTGTTTGCTAGGGTCCTCATCGCACAGTTCGCAGTCCTCGCGCCCGCCTTCCATTGGCCTTGCAGAGTCCTGACAACACCCAACATTTCTCTTCATCTCCCAAGTCGAACATGCACTCATATTCCTACTACGCTTGTTCTTTTATCCATTACTTCTGCCCTCGTCACGCTCTACCGCTGGCCTGCCATGGGTCCGAGGCCTTACAAACCTGGAACGGGGATGTTCAATGCTGGTATATGGACGGTGCATTTTGGGATTGACAACGCTGGACGTGACAGTCAGCGTCGGATACGGGATGTGATTAAGTGCGTTTTTTTTTTTTTGGCTCTCTCAGAGATTCGGCCACAAGCGTGGCTGAAGCTGACTTGGGCGGGTACAGGGATATGCAGCTTGACATTATGGGTTTATTGGAGACCGATTTGCACGTGAGCACTGGTTGCTAACGAGAGTCTGTGGTCACTGATACGTGGGGTAGCGAACGGTGTATGGGAACCGCGACCTGTGAGTACGGTGATTGTTCGTTTGACGGACCTCGATTGTGATACATTGACAAGGACTCGTATTGTTGCCGAAGAATTGGGTTATGTGAGTTTGTTTATCATTTGCGGGTATGTACCTCAATAACCTTCGTAGTACATTGACCTTGGCCCAGGACCCAACTTACATACATGGGGAGCGGCGCTACTCTCAAAGGCAGGTATCTATATCCCACGGTACAGCGGAAGGTTGATACATGAGTATTTTCAGTTCCCGATCATCCATTCATACCACCATCTACTTCCATCACCTAACGGCGAGTTAGCCCCAGCCATTGAAGCTATTCTAGATGTGTACGGAACTGAGATTACTGTTGTCGTATCACATAATGGTCAAGGTATGTATGGTTGCGCCGGGTGAATTGTTCGTGTATTGTTTGACCGTCGGTCATGTTTTCAGAGGAAGATCCTCTCGACAGAGAGCTACAGAGTAGAGAAGTGGCACGTATAATGGCTACGTCATACCCTCGACCAGTGGTATTTTTGGGATACGTGGTCACCAAGCCACTGGCGCCAAGACGTGGGTGATCTCAGTTTCTGATCTTCTAAGTTAACTGACGACACGAAGCCGCACCATATGACATCCTTGTGAACGATGGGCTTGTGTACGATATCGATCCTCATGATAGGGATAGGTGGTAAGTAGACCCATGAATTTTCCCTTGCGGGCTTTGACAAACATACCCTATGCAGGTGTGAATATATTCTGTACCGAGGCTTGTATCGCACAGCTTATGCAAGAGTGTCCCGTGGTATTGTCACCGACACGGAGCTCCAGATTGGGCAGTTTGTCCTCCCCAAACACGGTTTTGAGCTCGGTAACCAGACAGAGGAGTCACGCCTCCTACGCTCGTGGAAGGAAGACCTTCCAGAAGATCATGTCGGTGCTCTGCCCTGCCTCCTGTTTTCTATCCGCTCAATATTTGACAGTGGTTTCCAATGGAATACTATGGCAAGGAGGATGAAGGTGGCGTGAATGGTCACTACTACCACGTATTTAACACTGTGAGCACCTACACGGCTAATTTCGCTGATTCCTCACGAAGCCTTTGTCTAGCCATTGTATTATAAGCTTCCTGAAGATGCTGTAGTTTAGACTAGTCACGCTGTTGTCCTACATGTACAGTCGTTGTCATTCTTGTTATATTCTCGTACGGCTTTCACCACTTTCCTCTTTCACGTCTTCCTCGGCATCGTCTTCATTATCCTCACTTTCATCTGCACCACTGTCTTCACCCTCATCCTCACTTTCCTGTTCCTCGGAGCTGCTTTCGGACTCTTTGTTGTCACTGTCACTTGCATAAAATTTATCCAAGTCCCTCCAAGACCCCTTCGCATCACGGCTTGGAGTCGAGCTGCTTGAAGGAGTGAGTATAACGGGTGTGCCTCCCGCTGATACCTGCGCCTGCTGGACTGTGGAACTGATCGCTTGAGGGGGTGGTGCTGACGGAGCAACATCCTCTTCGTTCTGTCGGAGCGCAGGATCGATACCTGCTTCGAGCCATTCGGGTAGAATGCTATCGCCATGCATATCTTTGCCTATGACGAGGTTTAGAGAGCCGATGGATAGACGGTCGTGAACTACAGTGGGATGAAGCCATGAACGGCATGACAGGGGTTCGCAAGCCATGACTTACTGATAGCTTCCTCATCAACGATTCCTGCTTTGCCGTCGAACATTACCTTCATTACTTGTTCTCGTCGAAGTATGACGCCGCCTTGTTCTTCCGTCTCTCGGCCATTTATCGTCAGCGACATGCCAGCGAGAAGCGAGGTGAGCATACGAGTCCGATCACGAACGTCGTAGTCCAAGTCGTATTTACCGAGGGAGAACACGTAGCGACTAAGCAGGCCTAGCGTCTGATCCATTGGACATAGCAAGAAGAGTTTCGCGGCAAGAGTCAGGGCCTGGAGCTTGACGAGGGGGCTCTAAGGCACGCAATTTGTCAATATTCAGGGGGGAAATAATGAAGCTGGACGGCGCAAATACCTCTGTGTTAAAGGACTTGGCAGATTTACGCAGGACATCAGGCGCCCAATCTGCGACACCCTCTATGACAGTACTAACCCCTTGGGTTGTGCTGTACTGACCAACTAACCAGAGGACGCACGCACGCGCTTGAGGGTGCTTGATGTCGTCTATCCGTCTGGCAAGCTGGGATATTATTGTGAGCGGGGATTGCGAGGGCATCGAAGCGGGAGGACCGGTAAGCAGCTGGTTCTGGACGAGAGACTTGAGGACCAAAACAGCATTGCTGACGATAACGTCTAAGGATGATTAACGCACGTGATATATTCATATTTGGGGAGACATACCATGTCTGCTCTTAATCATGGTCATGAGTGCTGAGAGACATTGTTGCGTGCATGACTGCACTAATCTTGCGCATTGACCGATGGCGTGGGTTGCATCTGCCACCACAGCATCATCCACATCATCTGCATAATCCTATAGATACGATAACATACGCCGTCAGAGATCAAATGACGAAGCCAACACTCGGGAGTCGAGACGCACGATAAACTCGCGAAGCAGAGCTTGGTGATTGTCGATGTTGCAGAGATTCAGCAACACTTTTATCTTGTCTCTCTTCACTTGGGATGGATCGTCTGTGCGCACTAAAAGTCGCGGGTATTGCGTTGAGAATAGTAGCTGTCGAACAGGTTTGAGATCTCACGGTCCCCAATGTTAAAGTGTGAAACTCACTGGATGTGCGCAAGTGATGACGAAGAGGTACGCGAGGACTACTCGCTCGTTTTCTCGTGACGCATGCAGAATGCGAAGCAAAGGATTCACAATCTTGCTTATCCACGATGGCGGCGCTCCGTAGTAGAAAACGCGAACGACGGCAAGCACGACCTGAGTACATGTTTGACATGGGACCTAATTACAGAGTGGAAGAGTGGAAGGCGCACTGCTGGGTTCTTAGACTGGAAAAGCGGCTCTGAAGATGACAGCAGGAGCTGCAAATCGCCATCAACCTCCTCTGCGGACTCATTGTTCGGCGAGATGGTTGGCTTGGAAAGCATTGTGCGAGTATATCTGAGGAGGAGATTGAGGAGATCGACCTGTCCCCACTCATCTACATCTATGAGAATTTTGCATAGACGCCTGTATTGCTGGTGCAAAAGATCCAGTCGTGTGGGGCAGACGGATTCGAATGCAATGACTGCGCTACCTATTGAGAGTGGGGATCGATCACGAAGGAGGGTAGCTATGACGGAAATAAGTGCGGGCTCCTGGGTAGAATCTAATCTATGTCGTGTTCACGAACGGCCTTGAGTAGGTGAGCAGGGAAAGTGCGTACTGGAAGATCTTTGGTATCGCGAGAGCAGCCGCCTTACGGACATATGGGCTGAGGTCTGCAGCGCATTTCTTGATGGCGAGAACTACTAGACTGCGGATCATGGGGACTTTGATGCCGCTTAGGACGCGTAGCGCCATTGCTCGAATGAGTGGACTGGGGTCCGAGAGGTCCTTCTGGAAAGTATTGATCGAGAGCAACGCGAGATCGGGTTCATGTTCGGCATAACGCAAGAGGTAGATATAGACAAGCTTTCTCATCTCGAGATTCTGCGAAGCCACATTTTTGACGACTTGAGGGAAGTAATTAGAAACGTTGCGGCCTTTAGATATGAGCTGTGTCGTTGTGTTTCTGGTGGGCTGGACCTAAGAATCGGCGAGTACACTTACGGCTATGAGGCGCTTCATGGCGTCAAGCTTCTCCCTGTCACTGCTGGAATCGAGCTGCTTCCCGATGTTCTTTACCTTGTCGTCTGGCATATCGAAGATGGACGCTCCGCCGCGTGTTATGGAGAGATCGCGGGTGTGTTCGTTGAATGTCTCCTGTATGCGCATACCCAGTCTCGCTGCATTTTCAGTGAATACGTGGAGATTAACGCCGTCCATCGTCGATGTGGAGAGCACAGGTCAGTAACTTGTTTTCCAGTGGTATACGAGCTGTTGCCAATCAGCAGTGGCGAAACTTGGGGCTTGAAGCTTGAAGCTTGAAGTACTTGTTTATTCTTGATCCTTTTTACTAGATCTCAGTGGCATCCCACGTGGCAGCAGTATTACTAGTACTACTAGGCTAGGCAAGTACTTTGCACACCAGGTACTTTTCACAGTAGGAATCTATTGATTTGCAAGGGACATGATGATTCTCGTGTCTATCAAGGCTCCAAGGAGGCGGGGAACGTCCCATTCTCCCTCTGGTCGTCGAATTTGGCTATCTGCGAACAAAAAGGCTGAGTCACAACATCCAAATAAATCAAAATCGTAGCATACCCAGGCATCTGCAAACCCCATCAGACACCAAGTCAATAGATGAAAGTAAAACGAATGTGCTTACTGGGACAGAGAGAGTGGTACGCCCTCTTGAACTGCTTACACGGTGCAAAGTCCTCTCCTTTGGCCGCGATGCACTTAAAGTAGTCAGTGTAATTTTGGAAGCTACAACCACATGTTAAAATGCACTTATAAATATGATGCAAGATAACTCACCAGTGCCGCGTCTGGTTGGTGTTAGGGAACCGGGCTGAAACGGGTCTTCAGGGAGGCTTTGGTGGTAATACTCATCTATGACTCACCGTCAAAGCCTGCGGTCTGTAGAACGTATTTGCTGGTAAATTGATAAATTGCCAGTCCCGAGGCAAATAGTGGGTCGCTCACCTGGCCAAGTCAGAGTCGGACATTGTGTTTGGTTGGGACGTAGCAGAAGAGTTTCAACCAACTCGGAATCTGGCGGAGGTAATCATCGTATTATATAAGCGAACTCGGTTACATATTGTTGTCAGCTCTCTTTCAATTTAACGAATTGAAGCTGGAAGGATTCAATACTCATGGATGCACTTAAGGCCGAAATTGCGCTCAAACGCAAGACAACGGAGACAGATCTCACTTCACGGCCAACCAAGTACATGCGAAGAGGAGATATCGAGAGGATTCAGCAGGAGGGGGAGCAAAGAGCCCAGGAGGAGAGAGAACGAACTGCACAGGAGGAAGCCCGAAAGAAAGCTGAAGGTGCCATCGAAAAGGCAAATGCAGACGCAAGAGTGAGCATACATCCTCATGTTGGGCTCGGCATCCTCAAATTTGAATGGAGAACAGAATGCTTCTCGTTCTACTTCCGTCACGTCTGTTGCGGAACCCCGAGACTCGAACTCGCCCATCCCAATCCCAGAGTCCACTTTTAATATCTCCAATGAAGAGACAATTCGCAGACTTCGTGCAAAGGGACAGCCCATCCGCCTCTTTGCTGAATCGGATAGGGACCGGAGGCTGCGTCTACGTGCATTGGAGCTTATCGAGGAGAAGGGACACGAGCGTCAGGGTGGACAGAATGATTTCAAGAAGGCGTTAGAAGATGTGGAGAATGTCGAGAGAGAGCTAAGAAATAAGAGCAAGGGAAGGAAGAAGGAAGATTCAGATGAGGCGAACACAGGCGTTCTTGACCTGGACTTGATCAAGACTGACCCAGACAAACTCTATCCACTCATCTATTATGCGTTGAAGCGCACCCTCAAAGAATGGGAGGAAGCCATGGACGAGAGACCAGGTGTGTAAGGCGAAATAAGCTTTCTTATCCATAAACTCAATTGTTCAATAGACCATATCAAGCGGACAACGCAGGGAAAGCTGGCAGCCGCAACCCAGGTGCAATCAGCAGAATATCTCAAGCCCCTTTTCAGGACCTTGCGTTCAAGAGTGCGTCAGCTTTCTATGAGGCACTTGTGTTTCAGCGCTAAACCTTTTGATAGTTGCTACCGCCAGACATGTTAGCTCGCATAGCTGAAATCGTGCATCACATGCAAAAACGACAATACCAAAAGGCCAATGATGCATACCTCAGATTATCAATAGGCAACGCGCCTTGGCCCATCGGTGTGACCATGGTTGGGTATGTTCTTATCAATATATAAGTGGAGGACTTGCGCATTACTTGCCGTTTCTTAGCATCCATGAACGTTCGGCGCGAGAGAAAATTTCTACGGATCAAGTAGCGCACGTTCTTAACGACGAAGTTAGTCGGAAGTACATCCAGAGCCTTAAACGGTACGTTCATCATTAGTTTCTACTAGCGTTGGCTAACTGTCCTGTAGCCTGTTGACTTTCTCACAGACGAAGTACCCACCAGAAGATGTATCACAGTTGATGGGATAAGTTTGTCCGATGTTCAATGATGTTGTATTGCCCTCTACATTTCGTTGGTATTACTTATCGAGCAGCAGCAATGTATGATCTTGTCGCCCATGAATGTGGCATCACCTCTTACGCCTCTCACCCTTCCTATTTTGTGCTGGTCTGTGGTTTGGTTCAGCGAGCGCATGTCCCGTGTCTCGGATGTGATTGAATAGTTTGGTTCGGCTTTCAAAAGGTTGCTTGCAGACATTGCATACCTGAGGTCGTGTCAGCAACACGCGCCGTCTTACAATAAGTGAAGACCGACCAGGGCGAGGCTTTGTTGGGCTTCCGCAACTGGCGCTTTCTTTGCCTGTCGCAATTTTCGTTTATCCCTTTTCGTGAGCTCAGGCTGAGCTGAAACAGTTTCCTGAGGCTCCGTATCGACCGTCCGTTCGACGTGTTCTCCATTTAAAACTTCATCTCCCCTTGGCTGAAGAGGCTGAAACTTCTTTCCCTTCTTGGTTTTTGTTGGTGGTCCTCTTGAAATGTGCGCATCTTCAAGCAAATCGACCGCGTCAGGAGTTGCTGGGACTGCTACATCCAAATAATCTACTTGAGCCTGCACAACCGAGTTCGATTCGTGGGGGGTTGGTGGTGATGCTTCAAAAACTTCCTCGCCATCAGCTTCGACACCGAAGTAAGCCTCCTCGATCCCCGGCAGTCCGAACACCTGGTTTTCTCTCATCATCTCCCTCTTCAACCTTTCAATCTCTTTCATATGCTTCTTACTCCGCTCATGACTATCCCAAGCAGCCTCACTTCTGAACGACTTGCCGCATGCGACACATTCCCACTCTTCCGGGTCTTCCCCTTCTGCAGCTGCCCATTCCAGGTCGTCGTGCATGCCATGGGTGGAAATTTTCTGCCATTCTTGCTCGACATAGGTGGTGTTGGGCTGACGAGGGGTGGGTTTGAGGCCCGAGGGTGTCGAAGAACCTAAAGTTCTGGCTTGATCGAGTTGGGCTTGATGGGCAAGGTTGCTCTTGTAGCGTGGGTCACGTTTTCGGACGAACAAAGCGAGAGACTACACATGATTATGGGTTAGGACCCGCGCACAAGGCAAAACACCGAAGTTACACGAACCCTAACGGTCTCGTTGTACTCTTTCCTTGCGTCGTCTCGTGCTTTCTTGTTTTCTTTCTCCATCAACCTTCCTACCCATCAGCTATGATGCCGCGGACCCTCGATCAAGTAGAAAGACCAACCTTCGGATTCTGCGATCAGGTGCGTCTAGTGTATGATAATGTTCCATCCAAGTGAACTCCTTCATTGTTGAAAAGTTTAGCCAGGCGTTATAGAAATTCCTTGCAGCCTCAGATGGCGCTGTGGGCGATGTCCAACGCCATGTCGAGTATCCAAATGATGGGTACTCCATTTCGGAAATCATGTTCTCTTCTTGAGAAAGTCTGGAAAAAAGTTTGCGGTACAGAGTGAAGAACGCCTAGGAGAAACAATTTTGTGAAGCTCCAGGACAAAGAAAAAAAGGACCGCGAGACTTACGTCTTCGCCGTCATCGAACCCAGACCATATCGTGGCGTCGAAGAACTGGGTCAAGTGCCGTACGGTCAACCCACGATCTCTCGCGCGCGGTGGAGGAGCGCCCTTTCGGATATCCTCGAATACAGACTCTGCATCTAGCTCTGGAACTAAAGACGCTTTGTGTGAATCGTACCAAGCCCGTTCCTACTTCGGCCCTCCGCGTCAGGCTTCGTCAGCGGAGCTAACAGATGTCTATCGGCTTACCTGTTCATCGCTGAGGACCTGTGATCGTCGATAGTGGATGGTGCGTCAGTGGAAAGGTTGTGGAGAATGATCGTTTTGTCAAGGACCCTACCTCGTAGGCTTGTTGTATGGCCGCAAAGCGCTTTGTGGCCCCTTCGATATCATCTTGATTTTTATCAGGATGATGGATGAGGGCAAGTTTCCTGAAGGCTCTCTGCAGTAATATTTAATGAAGATCTTCGATGGCAGTAGATACTGAGGCGCACCTTGATCTCTTCAGTCGTCGCGGATTCTTCTACCCCAAGGAGTTCGTAGTAATCGGGTATGGAGCCATCTTTTGACTCATTCCTCGCGGTGGATTCGCGAGCACCCATCTTCTGGACATGTGATGGTTACTAAGAGCCTTTGGGACAGCCACTCATAATTACATGATCGAGTTCCGCGTTTCTCAAAAGGGTAGTCTTGAAGTTGGCCCAGGCCGCCCAGTTGAATTTCTCAAATTTCTTCACTCCCCACTTACTTAACTATTGTTCTTTGCAGCACCCAAAATTATGTCGGACTTCTTGAAATCGGCAGCTGATCCTAAGCAGGGTGTGTGGGCTTTTTTGGATGCAGCCGAAGTTGTCACTGAGGCTCCCTAGACGTGGCCGCAAAGAAAGAGGCCCTCATGAACACTATTCGTTCAGAAATGGCGCTTGCCCAAGCGCAAGACCTTCTGAACGTAGGTTTTATGTGTAATGTATTTAACCACCTTTCTGATGTCCGTGGTGCAGAAAACCAACGAGAAATGCTTTGCAAAGTGCATAGTGAAGCCGGGGACTTCCTTGTCAAGCTCAGAAGAGGTGCGTTCCGTTACTTCATATTTGAGCTGCCGGCTGACCGAGCTACTTCATCAGACGTGCTTGGCAAGATGCATGGACCGATACATGGAAACTTGTGAGCGTCATTGTGTTGGTCTGGGAGCAAGTGCTGATAATTTCTCCTCGATCATAGTTGATATCGTGAGTCGGACATACGCACACCGAATAAGCAAGGAAAGCAATCAGATGAAGGAGGGTGCATTATAAGCCTTAGAGTGGCCGTCATGCCTCGAGTTTACTGTTCGCATTCAGCACGTTACACTTGCCTCATGATGCCCTGCACTTAATCGACGCCTTTGCATTGCACGTCAAGAGATGAGCAATAATTTGATTTGTATTGAACTAATCCTTAGTTCGGCTAAAGTTATGGGTAAGTATGCAGTATAGCTATTAGTGGTATTTATGCAAGTTGACGGGTTGTGACTTGAGATGCCTAGTTACAACGAATGGAAGGGCAATGAATAGGGTATCACGGAGCTAAGCACCCTGCCAAAGAATGGCGAACATATCATCATTTACTGTGAAAGTCGAGCTATTGTTAAATCTCGATTTCGGACGCCAGCGTCCAAGTTATATGATATACCAGGCATGCCTGAAATAACAACCACCGATGGTTCAAGAGGTTCCACGACGCCCGTGTTCGGTGTCGACCCGGATGGGTAGAATGGGGTAGTTAATAGTGGTGGGGATGGTGTTGCGAATGGAGAATGTGGAAGACTTGCAGAATGCAGCTTCACATCCTTAGGGTAAGATAACAACCCGTCACCATCCTCGTAAGGTAGTGAATTAATGGAGCTAGCGGAATACGGTCGCGGTTGTGAATCGCGAGAAGAAAGAATTCCAGAGGGCCCATAGTCGGTTGACAACCGTGGAGGATGAACGACGTGCTGTGACATTGCAACATCTGGATAATCCGAGAAAGCGGGCGAATGGCGGGCTTGATTGGGAGGATGTCCAGGAGAATATTGAGAATAAAAGGAGCTGTAGGGGCGGGAATGAGGTTCGGGAATCATGCCCGAGGGTGGATGAATGGCAAAGGAAGGGTGCGCAGCCTCAGCGAGCGGTGGGGAGAAAGAGCGTCTGCGAGATAGCTTAGTGTGGTCCGGTTGGTGAAGATCCACGTTGTTATCAGAGTAATGGTACCCGGGGACAGTAAGAGCGGACAGTGGGGCTTGTGGAACCTCTATATGAGCGGGGGATGGCTTATGAGAGAAGTAGTTGGGCGAGTGAAGCCGAATATCAGATCCCGACGAATGTGCATTCAGGTGACGGAGAACGTGAGCTAGTTGGACAGCAGATCCTACGAGATCGTGTCTTAAAACCTTGGTGGCTTGTTGGCCTTCAGTCCAGTCTGCACATTTTTTCCAGTGTCGCATCGGCTCGGTACCTTGTCCAGGAGGAGGAGGGGAGAATGATTCGAGGTAAAACGTTGGTGGCTGAGAGAGAATAAATGACGCGAGACCTGATCCCGGGGCAGCATTGGCGAATTCCGTATGGACAATGATATCAAAAGGGATTTCCATTTTGAACCCATATCCTGATGAATGGATGAACCAGGTAAGGCAGCGCTTAGTGTCACATAGATAGGCCACAAGATCGTGCTTCCCGATGGTGGTAGCGATGCGGCGCCAAGTGCCAACGGAAAGGTCGGTGCAGGGGATAATAGTGACAGCTGACATTCAAGCTCGATCAGTCGTGATGCACAACGGTTGAATATTGACGACTCACGTTCGTCTTCATGCAGTAGATTGTGTAACTCTGCCTCATAGCCAGTCGCTAATTCTGGAGGCGTGTCTGGCGGCATTTCTGCACTGCCACCTTGGCCTTTCTTGCCGTCCTGTAGTTTCGCCTTAGCTCTTCTGAGTGGAAATTAAGTGCATGATCCGTAGATAGAGCTGGGGACTCACCTGTTCTGGAACCAAATCTGTGTCTGACGTTCCTGCATTCCAAGCATGTCGCTAATCTCCTTCCGGCGGGCAGCAGTTGGGCTTCGATCCATAGCAAAGAATCGTTCCAGGTGAACAAGTTGTTCTGGCGTGACGCGCGAACGTTTCCGCTTTTCCCTCTCAGCTTTTCCGCCCGGGGCACCGGCTGAGCGGGGCCGCTGAGGACCCGATGCCGGCTCTTTGGTCTGTTCGATATCTCTTCCCTCTGAGGTCGATACCGAGTTAGAACTGGGAATTCCGGGGGTTGATGGAGACTGTGTCGCGGAGGAACTCGGGGGAGATGGAGAGAAATCCTCATCGACTTCTTCACTTTTGGTTTGTTCCAGAGCGCTGGTGTCCAAGTGACGTGCGTGATCCGAGTGTTGCTCACCAGCAAAACTTTCCTCTGCCATGTTGACGATGTTCTGCGACAGATGACTGCCACCGGATGGGTAGCAATGAGGTGCTCGGACGCCACGCAAAATTTCGTTGATAATTCAGACGGAAGAAAGGTGATAAACGAAGTTGAGCAATCAAAATAGGCAACGAAATCCTGTGTTTGTTTGGAAAGATTTGAAGTATGATAGAACGCGAACCGGAGATCGGCCTATTTTGATGTCAAGCTGGGGTAAGCACGGCTTAATACGGGTCGACGTGTCAGCGAAGGTGCAGAGTAGAAGGGAGAGAATTGAGTACCAGTGGACTTGGGTAAATAAATCAGAGAGAACAATTCATCGAGAAAGGATGGGTCTGTGTGGGCTAACTCTCCTAGTAGTCCATGACTCGAGCACTTCGGCTTGACGGAGGTCGAGGCTAAGTACATACGGATCATACAAGTTAGCACTTCCAGGGTGGAGTGATCAGATCAAGGAACCTTGGTGGGTACAAAATTAGCAAATACACCAATTCATTCATTTAATTTTTTAGTGTTATCCTTTGAATGGCAAAGCTGCAGTCAACTGAGTTCTTGGGTCACAATGCTCGCTCACTGCCAGTTTCATCACTCTCTGCGACCCCTGGGTTGTGCGCCTTCTGCTCAAAAAAGTGTGAATTCAACAATCCGGTCGCAGGGCCGGACTGTCATGATGCTGTAAGTCGCTGCGACCTGTCACCCGTCTGGTAACTGATAAGATCGGAGCCGTATGCTGGCTGAGTTTGTATCCCTAGGCAGGAACATACGTACATATGTCTACCTAGTACTAGTGCCTGCAGTTCGACTCGGACTACTTGGTCACGTCAACTCGTCCAATATAAACTGACTCAATTGCAAGGCTGTGAAGCTCGTTTTCCGGCCAGCTTTTCCTTTGCATATGAACATAAGAGATATTGCAAGGATCATAACTGCTTTTCTTGAGACACTGCTAGAAACACCGCTTTGGCGTTGTCATGCAGTCTCGGAACAAATGATCAGCATGAGAACTAACCTTTTTCGTCCAATCCGAAAACAATCCTTGCCGAATTGCGGCAACCTCAAAGAGGTTGCTCCAACTCGGGAGCTAAATCCCGAACGTGCCTGTGACCGTAAATTTGCAGCCGAGAGTCCGATAGATAGGCCCATCTGGTTCGCATAAAGATTATTTGGATGTCAGCCTGTACCACTCATTTGAAAACTGCAGCCATCACAAATTCCTCAGGTGTCATACATAGTCTAATTCTAAAACAGTATTGTCTACTTGTCCTTGAACATCTTGTGGATGGCGTCGCTTGAGTAAGACTTAGGACGCTCAAGAGCTGCAACCAGTTCCTTCAATTCAATTCAATTCAATGAGCAACAAGGGGATACTCACGTGCACCCAAAGCCCGGTCCCAGATAAGCTGTGCTGTCACTCCGAAGGCTCTCGACACACCAAATAGCACAGTGTAGAACTGCATTTGAGTTAGACCATAGTGGGTGAGTAGCACACCGGAGTGAGCATCGACGTTCGGCCACGGGTTCTTGGCCTTGCCGGCCTAAACGACACCGTAAGAGAGCGTGTATATGCACATATGCTCAGCACGTACCTCAAGTAGTATGTTGGGAACAATGTCGTAGACCTGGCCGACGAGCTTGAAGAGGGGATCGGCAGGCAGATGCTTCAATGCAAATTCGCGCTGTGCGGTGTAACGAGGATCGGTCTTGCGCAACACAGCATGACCATAACCAGGTACGACTTGGCCTCCCTTCAATGTTGACCACACATACTCCCTCACTGCCTCATCACTCGCATTCTCACCGATCTTTGACTGCATCTTCCGCAACCATATCAACACTTCCTGGTTGGCAAGACCATGTAAGGGACCAGCAAGACCGTTGAGGGAAGCACCAAACGAGAGGAACGGATCTGAGAGAGCAGAGCCAACTAGCTTGCCCGTATGGGCAGAGACGTTGCCGCCCTCGTGGTCACTGTGTGACAGTCTTGAGTAGAAACAAGACCAAAGGGAGTCAGATCGTACCTGTGGATGGTAATGTACAGTCGAAGAAGCTCTACGAAGGCCTCATTGTCACCGAAGCCAAGTAGCGTTGCGAGGTTATGCGAATAGTCCTTGTTGAGGTCTATGGCGGGGAGTTTGCCGTTGCTGAAGACATTCCGGTAGATCCGTCCGGCGATGTTGGGAAGCTTGGCGATGCTAAATTGGAGAATGAGAAATGTATAGCAACCTAGATGAAAATACGCGCAGATCCATCGAATCTTCGAAAGTGGGTCCCCAGTACTCCTTCTTCGAAACACCATCCTGGTAGGCTTTAGCAAACGCTGAGTCGTGATTGAGCTGAAATACAATTAGGGACTTGTCCAATTAAGAGAAATACAATAACTTACTGCAGTGACAGCGAGACTGAACTGGCTCATGGGGTGGAGTGTGGGAGGGCACCTGTCAAGAATTTCTTCGACAAATTCGGGAATGGCAGCACGGGCTGCCCAGTCCCTCGACAGGCCAGCAACTTGTTCTGGCGTCGGGATTTCCCCGGTAACGAGTAGCCAGAAAAGAGCTTCCGGCAAAGGCTCAAGTCCGCCAGGTGCTTTGGGAAGCAGTTCCTGGCACTCAGGAATGGATTTGCCACGGAAACGGATTCCTTCCTCTGCCAATCACGAAATAACTTAACGACATATTTGTGAGGACCGATGGTACCACTGACCAGCGTCGAGCACAGAGCCATCCCAAATCAGTGCAGGAAGACCACGCATTCCTCTGGTGAAAAAAGTGAGTGAGATTAACCACTACATGGGGCAGGAAGCCTACCCATAGAGCTGATCAACAAGCACTGGACCGAATGCTTTTTTACCATGCTCGGCACGTATTTGCTTGACCTAGAACCGAGTTAGACCGAGGCTATATTCATGGAGAACAAGAGTGCCACTTTTTCTGTTTCTGTGGGAATGAGCTCAGCGAGGCGTTCTTTGAGGGTCGGCAGTTTTGAAGCTGTCGAAGAAAATCGGAGGGAGGTGAGGCCACCTCGTACGAATGGAGAACGTGACTAAGGGGGATGACATGAGCTTTTTATTTACTGACAGGCACGGGAGAGACATACAGCCAATGCAATGGAGCGCAGAGAAACGACCATGTCGGGAGGAGGGAGGAAAGTGGAGAAAGATACTGAAGTACTGAAGGTGATGTCGGACAATAAGCAACTCGCAGCAACCCGGTGCGCGTAAAGAAAAAGTGGCAAGAAGAAAATAAGTGTACGTAGTAGGTCACGTGTCATCTGCAGGGTAAGTTACGTAGTAAGTGCTTTTGGACATAGTGTCCTACGTTAACGTAAGTTACTCGCATCATCAGTCGCAGCTACACTGCTCGTCCAGTTTGAAGTTGTAAACACCCTTTAACTCCACCTCAGGATGGGAAAGCGGAAGAGATTATCCGATCAACCTCATGAAACAAACACCCTCCTACCCCAGGTGAGGTTTTGCTAGATCATAATGAAAGTCTCTCATGCGTCTCCTTGCTTCTGTTTACCAGAAAAAACATTATCGTCAGAGGGCCCACGCAAATCCTTTCTCGGATCACGCCCTCGACTACGCCTCCTCTCCCGAAGTAGTTGATTGGAGTGAACACTACCCGGCCTTCGCGGCATCCGGTAAAACGCCAGAGTTCGCAGACATCGGGTGCGGATTCGGCGGCCTGCTTATAACATTAGCCCCTCTGTTCCCAGACACTTTGATGCTTGGTGAGTTTTTCCCTGCCTCGCAGGTGTTACGGAAATGTCACTCTACCAATCCTCAACACTGCAGGTATGGAAATCCGTGTCCAAGTCACGCAATATGTTCAAGATCGTATCGCCGCACTCCGCGCGAGACCTGCCGCTCCTGCTGAATCACCGACGTCATCGTCTCCTACAACAACTCCATACCAAAATGTTTCTGTAGTCCGCGCTAACGCCATGAAATTCCTTCCGAATTTCTTCCCCAAGCACTCCCTATCGGCTCTGTTCTTTTTGTTCCCTGATCCCCACTTCAAAGCTCGTAAGCACAAGGCTCGCATCATTTCCTCCACGCTCCTTGCGGAATACGCATATGTACTACGGCCTGGCGGCATAATCTACACGATCACTGACGTTCATGATCTACACCTGTGGATGAAGGGCCATCTTGGTGCATTCCCATTATTCGAGAGCATCTCTGAAACTGAGTTAAGGCAACAAGGATGCGGCCCGATCCTTGACGCAGTATATAGTAGCACGGAGGAAGGCAAGAAGGTCGAGAGAAACGGTGGGGAAAAGTGGCTTGCTTGTTTCAGGCGTAAGGAGGTATGCAGAATGATAGCAACGTAGACGCGTAAAATCAAATGCTACTATATTTCTTCCGTATCGTAGTCTTTTGTGCGCTCGGCCATCGTCGCAACCAGAGAACGTGTCCGTCTTTGGAGTGCGGCTTTCATTTCACGATGGAGAATTTTGCCAGCATCAACCTCCAGTCGGAAGATCTCCTCGAATCGGTCCACATGTAACCTGGTTTCCATTGTCAGGAGTGTTACGCGCCCCATACGAGGCATGACGGCCACGGTGATGTGTGGTACATCATTTTCTTCAAGTGTGTTCAGGTCTAGTAGTGCGGAAGTTGAATGCACTCCTCCCGTAAGCGCACACACAAAGTCAAAGAGCGCTATACCGGCCGCTGCTAGGGCCAAAGTGGTACCGTTCAGACAAGCTGCTAATAGTCCCCCATCTTGCTGGATAACTTGAATGAAGATGTCGATCTGTGAGCGCGGGTAGAGGTGCGTCTGAACCACGGGTTCGAAGGTGGACTTAATTGTTGAAGCAAGTTCCAGCAATCGCCTGATGCGGGGAAATTAGCACTTCACAAGATAGCACGAAAAATCTAGCCAATGGGATATGCACTTACTTGTCTCCTCTGGAGCGTTTTCGGCGTTCACCAGTGCTAAAGGCCGCGACATTGACCTCGACGTTGATGTTGGCACGATCATGGATAGTGTGAGATCGCATTTTTGCTTCGCGTGGTCCAAGCACCGAAACGAGAACCTGCGTTAAGCCATGCTGAATGATGACGGATGCATCTGCAGAGCCCTGTAGAGAGAAGTCGATGGTGATTTCTCTGAGCTCATATTGCTTTCTTCCATCCGATCGAAAACCACCATCGTTGAGTATCTCCACTCTGGACGCCTGTAAGAATCTCTCAAAATTGAATTTCGCTGGATCACGGAGATCTTTTACCATCAAATGAGACACTGGCTGGGAAGCGATTTTGCAACTTGGCAAGTGATTCTGAGAGGGGACAAGCCAACTTAGCACTCATAAATAGGTTGCGGATGCGTGTATATGTAGGAAACGTTCGCGCAAAATATTTATTATGTAACGCATCTATAACTACTTATGATTATTCTAAATACATATCCGGCAATCTCCCAATTTGTTTGCTTGTCCCGGGTGTGATCGCGATGAGTATCCTGTAAGATCGAGCAAGTGCCTCTCGAGTCTTGACTATATCAGGCCTCACCCTAGTCTGCAGTTCGACGTTTCTAGACACCATTCCCGCCTCTAACAATCTCGGCTACTTACCAGGATGGAGGCAAATGGTGAAGAACTAGTATACACACCCAAGTCTATCCTAGACACTGACCTGTACAAGGTAAGTGTACCTGGAGGGTTGTTTTAAACACGTATGGGCACCGTCTTGAGAACGTAACGCAGTTCACGATGCAGCAGGCCATCGGCCAGCACTTCCCAGACATACAAGCACTCTACAAATTTACACACCGGACTGGTGGTGTATTCTTCCCGCGTAAGTGCGTGGACGCGTTTCAAAAGTCTATTGAAAGTAAGTTCCATTTTCTACCTTACAATCGGGTCATGTTAATCATCTTGTGTCCCAGGCTTTCGTAGCCTGAGTTTGTCGCTAGACGAGAAAGATTGGTTAGAGAGATCTTGCCCATACTTCACAAAAGAGTATCTGGATTACCTCGCAGGTTTTCAGTTCAACCCTGACCAGGTATCCATCAAGTTTGTACCCATGTCAGAGGATGGAGAGCATGGGAATGTTGAGATAGAGGCCAAAGGCCTGTGGGTAGAGACTATACTCTGGGAAGTACCGATGATGGCTTGCTTGAGCGAGCTCTACTTCCGCATTGGCGTGACCGACTGGAGTTATGAAGGCCAGAAAGGTAAGTATTCGATTTGTCTCTTCCTTACGCATGTGCTTCATTTCTCCCCCAGACAACGCGTCCCAAAAAGCACAGACTTTGTTGCGAGCAGGATGTACCTTTAGTGAATTCGGAACTCGGCGGAGACGGTCGTTCTACACACAGGATTTGGTCATTGCGACGTTAAAAGAGGAGTCCGAGAAGCTCCGAGGGCAAGGAAATTTTGTCGGGACGAGTAATGTTGGATAACTTCTCTATGTTCCTGCAACGTTACACGGAACTGATTCTTTTTTTTTTCCCATTTGCCAAGGTCTATTTTGCCAAGCACTACAACATCAATCCTGTGGGGACGATCGCACAGTATGCTTTCTGTCTTGTTAATGATCCAGCTCGCTCACCCACTGGCAGCGAATGGTTCATGGGGGTAGGTACCACATTGGTGTTGTGTCCAGACCATCGGGCCAAGCATTGTCTAGATGGCTGCCTTGAACGGTTATGAAGGCGCAAACGCCAAGGCTTTGGACCTTTGGCAGACAACCTACACTGACAACTCGCTCGTCGCACTAACTGACACTTTCTCCACCGAAGTATTCTTCCGGGTATGTTTGAGATTTTTTTCGTTGTCATCCAAATCTCAATGGGAGCAGGATTTTGCCAAGGACCCTGAGCGTGCCCAAAAGTGGGGCTCTCTCAGACAAGACTCGGGCGACCCGCTAAAGTTCGCGCCTGCAGCGAAGGCCATGTATGAAAGTATAGGGATTGATATCCGCACGAAGAGTATAATCTACTCCGATGCCTTGACTGTTGACAAGGCATTACAACTAAAGAAGCAGTGCGACGAAATTGGCTTTAAATGTGAGTGCTGCGCCAGGCCAATCTTTATTCTCGGGGATTCATGTGGTCGTCACGGCTTAGCCTCATTTGGTATCGGGACTTTCTTTACCAACGACTTCAAGACAAAGAGCAGCAAGTATGCAGAGAAGAGCAGAGCTCTCAATATGGTCATCAAGCTCGCGGAGGTTGATGGCCGACAATGCGTCAAGATCAGTGATGACCTGACCAAAGTATGGTAATGTCGTTATTTCAGTTGGCCAGTCCTCATTTTGCTGTGCAGAATACAGGGGATAAAGCAATGGTAGAGTCCGTGAAGAAGTTGTATGGCTTGTCACCCTAAGTGATGCGAGAAGCAGGTGGCACCTGATATGTCCAGAGGAGTAGACACTTCTCAACATTTGTATCAGCAAGCAAACACTGCAGGCAAATCAGTGCATAGAACTAGGAAATCCAGGTGCATTGGGACTTGGAGCCTGGAGGTCATGTAACTACTGCGAAGAATAGCTGAAAATAAGAAAATGTACATACCATGAAGAGTCAGTACAAAGCCCTAATTAGAGCCTGTATGGGTACCATAAGTTGACAAACTCTGAGGATTGTTCATGTTTGGCAACATCAGCAAAACACTAATGTATGTATACAGGTCTCCACAGGTCTCCACAGGTGGTCACAGCAGGTCACAGTCTCACAGCTAAGTCCCCCCTGCACAGTGATGTGACAGCATTCCCACAGTTCCCCACAGCAGCTGACACATCACAGCACTGTGCAGTGCTGTACAGTACTTGACAGGTTCAATATTTCCTAATTACTAGTTCTGGTTCTACTGGTTCTACTGTGCAAGGTCTAACATTTACTATATTCATGTATCTAGCTACAACAAAATTTATATAATGTCTACAACGAGCAGGTGAATGAAGTATGATTTTGAGGCAATGGGACTGTGTCAAGTCCAGGTCTTCTCCGGGTAACTCCGGGTATAACTCTGGTCGGGGTAGCATATAGAGTAGAGGAGTAGAGGTAGACTGATTGGATTAGTGTTTCAAAGCTCAGTTGCTGGACTGCAAAAAGACCTAGTGTTTCAAAGTCCAGTTAAAGACCCGAAAAAAGACTGACAACTGGACTGGACTGACACCAGTTGCAACTGGACTGCAGTTGCAGGTTGCCTGACTTTGATACATGGTCCAGTTGCAGTTGCCTTGAATTTTAGAAAAACATAAGACTGGTTGAAGACTGGTTGCAACTGGTTGCATGCAGGACTGATTGTCATGTTCCAACAGGTGGTTTTTTCACATTCAATGATACATCAGAGTGCATGATGTCAATTTTTCATGCTAATTTACTATATTTATATGAAAAACAAAGAAAATATATGTTTGTTGTACATTTTTTAGTTGAAATTACCTTTTATTGACACACCCCTATGCTGTGCATGATGAGAAATTCCTGAAATGTACTCTTTTCATAATTTAATACAATAATTGTTGAAGAAATCACATGGTTAGTAACACTTAACCAATACCTGGTTACATGTGATTCATTACACCTCTATGATTACTCATGGAGCCTTATCTCTGACTCATGGACATTCTATGATATTCCATGAGACTCTATCTTGATAACAAGAATAGTTCAGATAACACGTATAGATAACAATTACTATACCTAGCATGGTCTGTGCACAGACCTCAACAGTATAAATACTGTACTTTAGTACTATGTACTTTAGGTTGCAAGATACACAAGTATCTGACACATTTACTCAACAAGTCTACTAGCACTATCAAGTCTAGTCTCAACACTCTTGTTCTAGTCATCAGGAACTGGTAAGGTGAGACTCTCTCACCAACTGCATTGCTGTATCGAAGAGGTAGTCCCTCACACCTCCTATTCTCTTCGATAGGTTATGAGCCCCACCTGGGTCTTGTAACTATCGTCTTCCGATGTCTTTACCATTCCCGGCGCTCAACCTTCCTTCGATGACTACTGAGTCAATCTGGTGCTTAATCACCATTACTCTCACTTTCATGTTCATGGCTTTCTCGTCACCAGCCCATCAGGCTGTTGTGCTCTTATGGGTGTCCACGACCTTTGTCCTGGTCATTCAATATTATTCTGGACCCCGGAATCGTTCTATCGAAGTTCATCTGGAAACTAACATGTCACATCATCATCTAGTTTATTCTATTCGAAGACGTGCTTCAATTTCTCCACCTCCTACATACGAGAATCGCATACGTGATACGGAGATTCCCGCTATTGCTCCACCAGATTATGTAGAAACTTCTTCTTGAACCCTTCCACATTACAATCCAGATTTGGACGACAACTTCCCAACAGAAGTTCTATTCACGTCACAGGAACTTATCACACGATACCGTGCGATATTTAGCAGCCTACAAAGGCAGCATCCTGACATTGAAATTCGACAACTTCGTCCTCACGCTTACACAGAAGCCATTGAGTCCTTTTATCCACGACCACACTCTGAACCTCCTCGTCTTTATCTTGAAGAAAATGGCAATGAATTCTCATTCATCCTAGAGGTCAACCTCAAATCAGAAACTGAGACCGTCGGTCTCGACTGTTACAATGAGAACCTCTACATTCAGAACACTCTGAACAATCAGAAAACGACGCATCAGATCGAAATCTTCAATGCAAAGAGTCACACGGAATACTTGCCAGGGCGTCACAATGTGACTCATCTGGTGAAAATCCTGACGATTAGGGAACTCTGGACTTTTGAAGGAGAGACACTCCGCTCAATTACAGAAGGAGCTGGCCTCCCTCTTCAGTCTCAGACATATAATGATCCCCTCCTTAACTCTACTCGCATTCATTGGCAAGGATACGAACATCATCCTATCCTCAAAGATCAACCACGTCCATTCAATCGCCACATCTTGTTGATAGAATAGGGTTGGCGTCGGTGGAGACTGGGGGGCTCAGACTGACGGTGGGCCTGGACAAGGTGATAATCGACAGGGGAGCACCCCATCGATCCCTTGTCCACTATATATATTGTGGTACATATACAAGCGCATACGGTAGCATACATATACATATACAAACCCATGTGATGACATACCAGGGCACGCCAGTTATTTCCAACACACCCCAGAAGCGAGCAAAGCTCGGCTATCCGGGGATTGCCATAGCGCATGATGCTTCTTCCGATCTCTCCCTGATTGTCTTCTTCTCCTGCATAACTCCTCAGCGTCGGTGATTGCTGACAGATAAGTGGTGGGGGCAGGGGCGGTGTAGGCGGTGTAGAGTGGGTGCGGTGGCGGTGGGATCAGGGCTGGGAAGGGGCCGGGAGCTGACTTGTCCCGAATGCTTCTTCGTGCCTTGTGATTACCAGCTATCCGCTTCCTCATACTCGCGGGGTCTGCGGTCATGCATGCTTCGGTGCTGTGACCACGGGCATGGCACTTGGGGCAGCGCTGCCGTCTTCGAGCGGCTGCGCCCCTCTTGCTAGTGCTTCTGCCTGTCTCGGTCTCGTGTGACGGTGTCCTGTGATGGAGTCTACAACTGATTCACCCCCAGACTCTTCGGAAGATGAGTCGGGGTCAGCTTCTTCGAGGGCATCGATGCGAGCGAGGATCTCCACGTTGAACTTGTGGAGGTTCAAGAACGTGGCGCGGATGGATTTCAGAAGGAGGGTGAGAATGGATACTACCCACAAGACGATGGCCAGGGTAGCGGCGTCGTTTGCTTGTGGGGGATAATCTTCATACAGTTCCTCGATCTTGCCGAAAGCTTCGTCGGTGTGCACCATCATGGTGGCTTCATGCGACATGCTTATAGGTTGGTCGATTATGTTGATAGAATAGGGTTGGCGTCGGTGGAGACTGGGGGCTCAGACTGACGGTGGGCCTGGACAAGGTGATAATCAACAGGGGAGCACCCCATCGATCCCTTGTCCACTATATATATTGTGGTACATATACAAGCACATACGGTAGCATACATATACAAATACGAACCCATGTGATGACATACCAGGGCACGCCAGTTATTTCCAACACATCTATCTTAATTTAGACAACGACAACAACTTCATTGATCCTAACGACCTCATCAACAATGAAGATTGGTCCCCCATCGTGCTCATTCCAACAGTCCAAGACTGGAATGCGATCATGGATAAATACGCTCACAGAAGACATTGGGCTCTTCACAACAACAGACAGGCTCACATTGACGCCTCACTCAGAGCAGAGGCTCTGGCCATTGCATACCGCAATAGAATGCCATCCTACAAAAGGAAAGCGGAATGCGAAGCGGAAGTCGACCATCAGTTGGCAAAAGAAGCAGCTCGCACAGCTCACATTAGGGCACGAATTGAAGATCGCGAACAATGCTGTATACGCCCACTTCATCGTTCAGTCACCCCAGACCAACCTCGAGACGTTACACCCGCTCTACCCGCTCCCGCACTTCCTCTCCGACCCATACGCTGTCGGAGACTCGCTGTACCAAGAGGCGCTCCACCTGCCACATGTGCAGTGTGATTACATCAACGTGCACTCCCAAAAATGGATACATGTTCCATTTCGAAGTTCTCAACAATTTTTAGATCGTTTCTCATGGGCTCTTTCTGACAGATCTCGCTTACCGAATCCACATTATATGCCAGATTTGTCCTTTACGTTCAAATTATTTGAAACTTCTGATTATGTACAACCAATGGCTTCTATTTCCATTCCTCTGATTCGTCCTGTTGAAGAGTTTCGGCACAATGCTGACCAAACTTCTTTTTTCCATCAGACCACTGAATTACTCCTTCTTGGAATAATATGACCAAACATGTTGCAATCCAAACCCGAATCTTCCATCACAAAAAAACATCCCTATCTTCGACGGAAGCAATTACATCAATTGGTCTTCCTCAATATCCGGCTATCTCCGTGTACTTGGCGTTTGGTCCATTACAAATGGAACCAAGGTTTATCCCACAGGTGCCGCAGCGTAGTACTGCGGAAACAATACAAGCTTTTTTGGATTCCGATGGCAACAACAGCAGCAGCAACGTTGCAACCTTCTGATATTCTTCCAAAGATTCATGAAGAAGCTTCTCAACGATCCACTCCTTCTTCAGCTCGTTTATCAATGATACGCCCTGCCAGCAAACGTCCATGCAAACACTGCAAATGGACAAACCATACCACTGAACAACATTGATTCAAAGACAGTGAAGGACCTAAA
The DNA here is from genome assembly GCA_014904935.1 of Melanogaster broomeanus. Lineage (NCBI taxonomy): Eukaryota > Fungi > Basidiomycota > Agaricomycetes > Boletales > Melanogastraceae > Melanogaster > Melanogaster broomeanus. Next base: position 21,056 of record MU123791.1, on the reverse strand, counting down.
CAACCTTCAGCCAGAACTTCCTCTCAACCGACCCATGGACAGACTCCACGTGGACGAGGTGGAAGAGGATGTGGTAATGGACGTGGACGAGGACAATCCTCTTCATGTGGCAAAGGCAAAGGCCGGGCACATGCCCTAGAAGAAGAAGAAGAAGATGCCGTTTCAAACTTTGCGGAACGTTCCGTACACTTTGATGACTCCCAGAATAGATTCTGGGAGATCTCCGACGAAGAAGAAGAAGCAGTAGTCCATGACTACATTGATGACGATGAAATTTCATTTCCGTCACTCAATCCAATTACGCCAAAATTGGATACTGCCGTGGAGGACTATCTCTCCTCCGATTCCTTTCTTGGACGAGTCCTCAGGAAACTCAAAGAAGATTCCAACACCTGAGGGCTCCAATCACAAAGCGGATATCATTTCATGGAGACACAAACACGGTCACTTCGTCTGCCTGGAATGTCAATATTATACAAGTGGCTATCACTGTCCCAATAGGACAGACCTTCCTCCAGTCCTACCTCTCAATATCTTATACATCCCACATGGACGATGGGGAGAAGGGTTACATCCCTTACAAGGAAAACAACTGGAGGAACACAATAAAGAATGTGATGAATATTGGATGAAGAATTATGGTTATACAGACGATGCAGATTTGTATGACCAATATAATGATGTTTACTCTTATCAGGCAGAAACATCATCTAAGCGACTATCCAAAGACGAACTCAAATCTCTTTGGATGATGGACTCCGGTACTTCGCACCACATAACTCCTTACCAAAGTGATTTTTCATCACTATCGCATAACACGACCACCTGTCGTACTGCGTCCGGAGATGTAATTCCAATGCATGGTCCTAGAACAATTATGATACAACATCATAATGGACATGAAAACCACATTATCACACTTGATAACGCGTATTATGCACCACAAGCCGATCACCGGCTTTTATCCATATTAACCTTGAACAAGACAAGGTTACAATGCCAACATTGGCATGGAGACTCAGCTTTGGGATCCTCAAGGACAACTTGCCATTTCAGCTTCATCGTTACTTGGCAAGTCAGACCTTCACTGGTTCACAGCTACTTGTATGTCACCAGAGTCGGTCATTTCCTCCCTTGAGTCGAATGTTTCCTATGATTTATGGCATCAACGACTTGGACACTGCTCCAAAGCCGCCTTACGACATCTCAAGATGTCTACATCCGGATTCCCGGACATTTCCGTTCCTACTACGACACCACCATGTCATGGTTGTCTACTCGGCAAAGCTACTGAACGATCATTCCCACCTTCTGACAAAAGGGGGAGTCAACCCCTAGATCTGGTACACACCGATCTTGCGGAGTTTCCCATGCATTCTAGACAGCAGAATCACTGGATGATCACGTTCATCGATGATTACTCATCATTTGCTGGTATTGCTTTCCTAAAGCATAAATCTGAAGCCACCGCTCGCTTCAAGGATTGGCTCGCTTGGGCTGAAAATCAATTGAGGCCTAACGCTGAAACATCTACATTCAGATCGAGGGGGAGAATACTTAGCCACAGAGCTACAGACGTTCCTCACTTCGAAAGGTATTGAACACCAGAAAACAGTACCACGAACACCTCAACAGAATGGACGAGCAGAACGCTTTAATCGCACAATATGCGAGAAAGCTGAAGTAATGCGATTCACTGCTTGTCTTCCTAATATCTTCTGGCAAGACGCCGTTGAAACTGCACTCCATATCTATAACCGCCAACCTATGCGACGAGGGAACTGGACATGTCCACTTACCCTATGGAACAAGAAAATACCAGACATATCTTATTTCCGAGTATTTGGAACTCAAGCCTACGTCTTTATTCCTAAAGAGGATCGTGATAACAAACTATCACCAAAGTCTCAAGACATGATCTTCATAGGATACGAACCTGGAACAAAAGGTTATCGCTTCTGGTCCAAGATCAAGAAATGAGTCGTAATATCATCTACTGCCATTTTCAATGAAACCATATTCCCTAATTGTCCCAAAGAACAAGGGAAATCCGACAACTTATCCGTTCAACAACCAATATGCAAACCACCTTCCAATCAGGATTCGGATGAATCAAATTCAGAGGATGACGATCCTCATATCCAACAAGGAAATGCCACCGCGACCAATAGTTCGCAATAATCCCAAATCACCCAAATCTCATACACATAATAATAAATCTCCACCTTCTCAACCACAATGAGAAGAGACCCCACAAGCCGGACCCTCTCGTCAATGGCAACTTGGTCCTTATAATCCCGTTCCTAAACCATCTGGTCCTTTGAAACGACCATCTAAATCTGGCAATGCTGATTGGATTACTCCGACACATGCAAGACTTCCAGGAAGAACAATCAAACTTCCCATTCGCTATACAGAGAATAATACCTATGGAAATAAATCCCATTGGAAATAGAAGTCGAAATGCAAAATCGCAAAGACGCTCTTCTTCAACAACTCCGACCGGAAATACCATTCTGAACCCACGCTAGAACACAAACGGAGATTAATGAAGAACATCAAGAGCAACGTGATCTTATTCAACGATTACGGCTGGAACAGGAACAGACCAATCCTCATCAGGAGGAGTCATTACCAGAACCTTCACAAGAAGAAGAAATTGGAAAACCAATCAAAGAGATGCAACAAGAACAAAGCACTCTATTTTCCAATTATCTAATCGCACAAGCGGTTCAAGCTTCCGAAGCACCCAAACAATTTTGGGACATTAAATCTTTACCTGATCAAGATCAGAAAGATTGGAGAAAAGCGATGCAGGAGGAGATTTCTTCTATGCATGATCGCAAAGTATGGGAACTCGTGGATCTTCCACCTGATAGGAAACCCGTCAAATCAAGATGGGTATATGCAGTGAAATCTGACGGCCGCAAGAAAGCAAGACTCGTCGCAAAAGGATTCACACAAATATTTGGTGTTGACTTTGAAGAAACATTTTCTCCAGTAGCGCGGTTTGAAACCGTCTGCTTATTACTCGCCCTTGCAGCTCTCGAAGATTGGGAAATCGAGGCACTAGATGTCAAAACTGCATTTTTATATGGTGAACTTGACGAAGAAATCTATATGGAACAACCACAAGGATTTGTCAAGAAGGGTCAAGAGAGAAAAGTTTGTCGGTTACTCCGCGCGATCTACGGCCTCAAGCAAGCAGCATTAGTCTGGAATAAGGCCTTACACAAATTGCTATTGGACTTGGGCTTCGTACGCTCAAAGTCAGATCCTGGAATATACATTTATAATCACAATGGCGATCTCCTACTCGTCATCATATACATCGACGATGCTCTCTTCCTAGGATCCAACAAAAAACTTCTCAAGTCAAAGAAGAATACCTTCATGGAGACATGGGAATGTCGAGATCTAGGAGAAGCAACAGAATATCTTGGCATGCGCATAACACGCGATCGCTATCGTTATCGATCAAATCACATATGCTGAGAAAGTCATCAAACGGTTCGGATTATCCAATGCTAAATCAGCTTGAACACCACTTCCCGCTGGTTACAATCCAACCTCAAATGACAACATATCATCCTCCGAACTATGCAGCAAATACCAGTCTGTGATAGGATCACTGCTGTACATTATGTTGGGTACCAGACCCAATCTATCCTATGCTGTCATCAAGATGTCACAATTTTGTGCAAATCCCACAGAGGAACATCTTTCCAAGGTGCTTTATATTGTCAAATATCTTTTAGCAACCAAGGACTTAACAATCACCTATAATGGATCATCACAATCCTCATTCCAAGCCTTCAGTGACACTGATTGGGTGGGTGATCATGACACTAGACAATCTACAACTGGATACCTCATATTCCTAGCCGATGGACCCATATCCTGGGTTTCAAGACGACAACATACCATCGCACTTTCATCAACCGAAGCCGAATATGCCGCATTATCGGAAACTTGCCAACAAATATCATGGCAACGTTCTCTTCTCCAAGAGATGGGCTACCAGCTCAATGCATTCCCTCTCTATGGAGATAATCAAGGCTCTCTGTTTCTTGCTAGCAATCCTGCTCAAGAACATCGAACCAAGCATGTGGATGTCTATCACCACTATGTTCGAGAATGCGTTGAACTTGGGAAAATAGAACTATTCTATATTTCCACTCAAGAACAACTCGCAGATATCTTCACAAAGAATCTGACATGGCAACGGTTTGAAAACATTCGGAAAGGACTACGCCTTCACCCTTATTCACAATCATCTCAGCAAGGAGGAGTGTTGAAGAAATCACATGGTTAGTAACACTTAACCAATACCTGGTTACATGTGATTCATTACACCTCTATGATTACTCATGGAGCCTTATCTCTGACTCATGGACATTCTATGATATTCCATGAGACTCTATCTTGATAACAAGAATAGTTCAGATAACACGTATAGATAACAATTACTATACCTAGCATGGTCTGTGCACAGACCTCAACAGTATAAATACTGTACTTTAGTACTATGTACTTTAGGTTGCAAGATACACAAGTATCTGACACATTTACTCAACAAGTCTACTAGCACTATCAAGTCTAGTCTCAACACTCTTGTTCTAGTCATCAGGAACTGGTAAGGTGAGACTCTCTCACCAACTGCGTTGCTGTATCGAAGAGGTAGTCCCTCGCACCTCCTATTCTCTTCGATAATAATTATTGTAGTACACCAGTCTTTTCAAAAAACCAGTTGCAACTGGTTCAATTTCCATAGCTGACGAATGGCAACCAGTTGCCAGCAGTTTCAGTCCAGTTGCCTCAGATTTGGGATTAAAAAAGACTGGTTGTGGTCCAGTTGCCCACAAAAGTGGTCAAAAGACTAGACTAGACTGGACTTTGAAACACTAAAAAGACCAGTAACCAGACCGAACCAGAAGCAGTTGCAACCAGACTGCGGTTGCCGGTTTCGGCCTGTAGGCACCAGTCCCAGTCTCAGTCTTCAGGATTTTCAGAAAAAAGTAAGACCAGTAGAAGACTGGTCAAGACCGGTCTTCACATGGACTGGATGCAGGTGGTCTACAGACACGATTCTGTGTCATCGTGATACATGCTGTGTATAAAACAAGTGCAGTGCACATCCAAAACAGATAAAAAACGTCAGGTATAGTATAGTAATGGGGAACAGGTATTGAAAGTAGGAGGTGGGGGTGGAAAATGAAGGGTGGGGATTGAAAAAGTAGGTCAAGCATGTTGAAAATGGGTTCACTGTGTTAAAAATAGGTCGATGGTGTTGTGAGGGTCAAGGATTACCCTCACCTTCTATGTTTATATGGATTATTTTCTCTACTTACTTATACCTATCTTCCTGTATACTTCATTTAGATTCCTACTCAAGTTGTACTTAGCCGCTACACTTGCTATGTACTTATGTAAGCATCCATGCCATCATCCTGTTGCTTGAGGCTTTGTACTTCTCTTTCATGGTGACAAAATCTAATGCAGGGCAGAGATGCCCGGAACTATTGTACATCAGCTATAGGTAAAAACAGTAGCAGTAATAGAAACTCACCTCAGCCACTGCCTAAGTGGGCGAAAACGACTGAGGATCAGTAAGTGAGTGGAAGACTAAATACTATGGGTGGAGATGTGGTCATATAAATAGCAAGTTACCAGGAACCCGAATGCATGTGAGATAGGGAGCATGAGAAAGAATATGTCAGGATATATCAAACACGAGTAAGGTTCTCTGGGAACTGGAGAACCGGAGAAATCCCCAATCTGTCATGGGCAAGGGAACGGAATGACGTGTGAGAACGTGGACCAAGTTGAGCGAGAGGTGAATGAATGATAGCCTTAGACTAGTGTTGTTACTACGAGAGTCAGTACAAAGCCCCAATCAACAAAGATAGATGAAGTGTGATTATGTAAGCACTGTAAGTAAGTATCTTTGCGAGGGGTACAGGAGGAGAGCAATGAGTTATGGTAAGAGTCCGTGATAACAAGAGTCTGTTAAGAAATATAATAGGGAGAAATAAGAAGGAAATACATGTGTGGGTCGAGGCATTGGCCTTGACCCTCACATTATCCCCCTTTTAGGGAGGAATAACGGCTAAAGGTTCAAGCGTTGAACGGGATGGTGTTGGAAATCGAGTTCGTCATAGTACCTGTGTAGCTTACATAATCGTACTGAATGTAGTATGCGTGTCAGTAGTACTCCAATCCTTAGCTTTTTCGCTCACGTCCTCGCCGTTCGCGCCTACGGATTTCTTTGGATTTCCTATAGGTTATGAGCCCCGAGTGCTAGGCCACTGCACTTACACTCTGAAGACAGATCAGCTCACCCCCAAGGCAAGCTAGAGCCTCAAATCAAGCCGGTTACAGGTCAGCTGGTACCTTGAAACTAGCCAGTCATTTTTTCGCTCTGTGCAACCCGCTTTGTGCAACCCGTGTTAGTCGCTCCGTGCAACCCGCTTTGTGCAACCCCATGTCACTCGCTCCGTGCAACCCCGTGTCACTCACTTCGTGCAACCCCATGTCAATCGCTCCGTGCAACCACAGTCCATCGCTCCGTGCAACCACAGTCTGTTGCTCTGTGTACCCTCCCCTTTTTTACTTGCTTCGTGCTGTCGTACCCCATTCCTCACCTCTGCGACACTTTCCTCCTGAATACTCCCTGCTCATCACGACCATTGGTGCTACTCCTCTAGACGACCTCACCGTCTCTCCTGCCATCATGCAGATGCTGAACGAAGAGTCCCACCAACAATCTAACTCAAACCCTGAACCATCAGGGGTTGTATTCGCTGCCCATAAAACACCTCATCAGCTACCTCGCATCACGACATCAAAAGCGGCCAATTCCTTCAGGCCCCCGGTGCTACAAGTGCTGCAGATTCGCACACATCATCGCTGATTCTCTTCCTATTAACCCCGCATTCTCTTTTGAATTCCCCTCTCCGCATTTCCTATTCTTACTTACTGACTACGTCTCACTCGAGGGGTTGTGTTGGAAATCGAGTTCGTCGTAGTACCTGCGTAGCTTACATAATCATACTGAATGTAGTACGTGTGTCAGTAGTACTCCAATCCTTAGCTTTTTCGCTCACGTCCTCGCCGTTCATGCCTACGGATTTCTTTGGATTTCCTATAGATGGGAGATGCTGTTATGTCCAGTTCCTCCAGGGTTATCGGAGAAGCGGAGGTAGTAGGAGTATGCATGAAGGGGGTGAAATGGACGTCGGCTTCAACTTATGTGTTGCGCCCTTGCTGTGAGTTCTTGTCCAAGTATTTATGGAGGAGATATGGAGTTGGGTCAGAGTGATGACAAGAAGACTTGCTTCAAGTGTGGAGCGAGGAGAACAAGGAGTTGGTCAGAGGAGATTCAGGACGAGTTTGATAGGAGGAGACTAAGATGATATTTGAACTGCAAAACACTAAGTACATGTTGAGCTTTTAAACTACAATGGAGAATAACCAATAAAGGAAGGTAACTATGATGACAAGTAAACACAAGGTATCCAGAAAGCTGGAGATACCATAATCAGACAGAGGGAGTCAGGAGGAGTCAGGAGGAGTCAAAGGGAATCATAGGGAGTTGAAGGGAGTCAATACAAGTCAAGAGGAGTCATGAAGAATGTACTAAACTAAAGTAAGTCTAATGTGACAGGGCTGTCAAAAGGCATCAAGATAGAATGGAGAGACATAAGCAGGAATAGTAAGCAAGATAGGAGTAGACACAGGAGATGAACCGGAGGAGCAGAGATGAGGCGAGAATGCTATATGAGGTCTGGAGATGGTGTGCGTGATATGGGATATGACAGATGCGGCCTGAACGAGTCGTTGTTTGAGGTGGTATGACATACTTGGAGCATAAGCTTTGAATGTGATGAAGAGGGGACGTGGAGCGGGAGTGTGCAGGAGGGACAGCGGGAGCGGGAGCGGGAGCAGCAGGTTTCATACCATTTCCATCTCGGTGCCTACTCGAAGGCAGAGTGAGCTTGGACGCCACGATCGTGTGTGGAGTTGGTGACTCGGATGCTGAAGAATTCTCATGATCTGGTAAAACGAAAGAATGAGTGAGTTCTGTTGCATGTGGGTGCACAGCTCGAGTGTGACATCTATGGTAGCAGTCAATAAGTTCATCGTAAGTATGCGGGATGTCCGAAAGTGGTAACCAAGCATTGTCAGTATCAGGTAGTGAACAAAAATGAATGAAGTATTCGAAACGGTGACCGACACGACGTGAATCAATAATTTTGTCAATAGAAAGAGCTGGGTTGTTGGCGAGTGAAAATGGTTCTGGGTCAGAATGGGGGCGAAATTCGGAAGGGTCCTTGTAAGGTTCTAAAAGTGAGATATGAAAAATGGGGTGTAGACACGAAAGGTATGAAGGGAGAGCTAAGTGATAAGAGGAGGAGCCGATTTTATGGATAATGTGATAGGGGCCAAGACAGCGGTGGTCGAGCTTGTCAGAAGGACAAGTAGTCTTGATATGATGACGAAGCAACCAAACAAGTTGGTTTTTTTTGAGTTCTGGTGGTGGCGAACGATTCTTGTTGTAGTAGGCAGCTTGTGACATCTGAGCATGCTCCAGCTCCACACGAAGCTCGGCATGGATTTGGTCAAGACATGAGGCAAGGTCGGCAGTAGCTGGGACTGAAGTCCGTTCGGTGATCTGTGGTTCAAAAGTGGGATGAAAACCATAGTTAGCATAAAACGGGGTTTGTTTCATAGAAGAATTTTCGAGATTATTAAAAGCGAATTCAGCTAATGGTAAGTAATCTACCCAATCATCCTACTGATAAGAGCAGTATGCTCGAAGGTAAGTTTTGAGCATCTGATTGGTGCGTTCCATCAGACCGTCAGTCCCCAACTTGTATTTCATATCCGGCCTTTTGTATGTTCCCTTATCCCGGTTCCATCTTACTAATTACTGCACCTGCCTTAGTAATACCTTAGTAATCTTCTGGTCTCTGGATTACTGGACTGTGCATTCCTATGTCCCCTTGTAGTATTTAAACTGTAGATACTTTGTCCGGTAGTCAGTAGTCTGAAATCAACTTAGTTACTTCTCCCTACTCTTACCTGCCTTAGACTGGAACCTACGCAAGGAGTCAACTCTCCATCTCAGTAGTTGAACTCAAACAGTCTATCCTTATTCCTATTCTCTCTATGCTACCCTGACCAGAGTTATACCTGGACTTAGCCGGAGAAGACCCGGACTTGACAATCAGTCTCTTAACGTCATTGAATGCAAGCTTCGAGTTTTGACACCTGCTTCTTGAATGGAGATCATCAATGCATGGCAGGACTATTTTGTCATTTTGAAGTAAGACCTTGCTGTATGTATTCTGATCCTCATCAGAGCATCTTACTAATTAGTTCTGTCAACTGTGTTCAGAGTGCACTTGGGAATGTGTCCTTTATGACTGATATCTGGTCTAGTGCCTCTCGGATGCCCTATCTGGCTATGACAGCACATTGGATTGCTGGGAAGTCCGAGGCACCGTCAGATCTAAAAATGAAGTCTGTGCTCCTTGCCTTTCATCACATTCAAGAAAACCACACTGGAGAGTCCCTTGCATGCACAGTTCTCTACATCCTTGATTGGGCAAGTATTACTGTCGACAACACTAAGAATACCATCACGATGATGGAGCACCTTGAACTACTCCTTGCCACACATGAACTCCCTCTAGAGTTCAATGCTGCTGATAGGCATATCATGTGCTTCCTGCACATTATGAACATCTGCATACAACATGTCTGCAATGGGTTTTCGGAACCCAATCTTGTGAAATTAGCAGAGGCCTGGGTAGATGGCTTTGATGACAATGTGGTGGACAAGGACTCATACCTCAATGCTGTGAAGAAGAATCCTGTGGCACTTGGATGCAGCATTATTTGTGTTGTATGTGTATCGGGCATTCGACATGATGAATTTGCAAAGGTCATCACAACTGGGAACCTACAAGAGTGGTTCAAAGGCTCAGCTGGCAAATTTGTTAATGTTTCCGAGATACAGCTCCTTCGTGACATCAAGACTCGATGGGACTCTACATTCTACATGATCAATCACCTTTGTACCTTGTGGCCGCCAGTTGATTGGTTCCTGTTGATGCTGACTCAGAAGAACATCACAAAGCATAAGATGGATGATACAGAGTGGTTCGTTCTTAAAGACTATGAAGTAATTCTCAATGTAAGTTGTGATGGCAGCCCACTATTGCATTGCAAGAAGTATGCTGACGAAAGTTTTGTCAAGGTGGCTCACTTCATTCAACAGCGAATGTCTTCAGAATCACAACCTGTCCTGAGCTGCACCATACCGTGTTTCGAGCTATTCATGACTATCTGGGAGAAGCATGCTAGGGCCAACAAACACATTGCACCCTTCATCAATGTCAGTCTTCACTGGGCCAATATTTACTATAGCAGGAGGGATAACATGACAGCCTACATTGTGGCAATGCATGAGTCTTGAATTGGCATGCTACATGTCTGAATGCTGCAGCTGATGCTTTCTTGATTTAGTGGTAGACCCGACTATACAGTTTAGTTGGATCAGACGTCAGTGGGACGATGAATGGATCTTGCATGCCAAGAAGATTGCACTTGATTTGGGGAGCCCCCACAATTCTTCTCTTATAAATACCATGAGACAAAGGTTCAGCTGCCTCAGGACCTGCAATGTCCATGTGAAATCACCCTGGTCAATGTTGTTGCTGATCATTATGGGTATAAGGATATGGAATTTCCTTCGACCCGAACAGGACCCCAAAGCATCAGGGACAAGTTTCAATTGTATATTGATGGCGAGCTTGACAACGTGAACTCAGATCCTCTTGCGTTCTGGGGGGTATGTAATCCTACAAATGTGTTTTAGTGGCAACACTCACCATTCACAATGGTAAACCAGTTGAAACGAATGTGATTCTCAATCCTATTCACTATTGCCATGGACTACCTCCCCATCCAGGCATCATCTGTGCTGTGTGAAAGGGTTTTCTCATCAAGCAGAGAGACGGATACTAAGAATCATAATCAGATCAGCCTGGCACTAATGGAGGCACTTCAGATGCTCAAGTTCCATCTGAAGAAAGAGTGGCTTGACTATCTGGCCAATTGGAATCTGCCACCGGCCATTCTTATTGATGACGACCCAGAGGAACTGGACAATGAGGGCAAGAAGCGGGATGGAGTTGCTGATGTCCATCACTCTCTGCATGATCTTATTCCAAACATTATGGACGAAGAATTGGAGGGACTACCAGAGAAGGTGCATGTGTATCCACTGGTATAATGTAGTATAACGATGTTTGCAGATATTATGCAAAGTAGCCTGGTCTATGTATGTGATGAATCCATTTCAGATCCTTTGTTCAAACTTCAGCTTGCGACAGAAAGCAGCAGTTATCAATGGCATCAAGAAGGCCACAACTATCGTGAGCGATGCACAACATGAAAATAGTGGGATGGACAATTCAAGTGGGAAGAGAATGCTTGCCAGAAATCCAAGGATGGCAAGTGCCAAGGATTACCCTTTGAGCATCCTGTGAGTAAGCAATTTATGGTTTTGCGATGATGGCAGCTTACCCCATCATACAGCACCCTCCCGGTATACTGCAAATTAGTGCCATCTCCCGAATGCGACCCTCAAGGGAGTATGCCTGTATCATGAACGTGAGCATGTCCTTGCAGCAGTATCCACCAGATTCTTACTGCAAAGGAAACAGTTCTCATGCGGTTTCCAAGGTGCCTGGAAATGAAGCCCATCACCATGATGCCAATGCAAAATATGAAGGAGGAGCCACATAAGGATTTCACTGCCATCTGAGCACCTATGTTAGGGATAGCAAGGATGGCGGAATTGACAGCCATTACAATGATAGCCTGGAGCAAGTCAGTGGCCAAGTCCCTGGTTGATATGGTGATTCACGAGCAATGTTTGCCTCCTTATTTGTGCATCAAAGTCATCGATGAACCTGCCCACATCCAGAGAGTTGATGAGACCATTGATATAGATATTTCTCAGCGACACGAGTTGCAGAGCTGGTCCTCCGATCATGAAAACATTGGCAGCATAGAACAATAACCACCTTTTTTTCCCCTCTGGAATGAGGTCATGGGATCAGATCAATCATGCTTCGGATTGACCAAAGTAGTTGAGGAAATGGCTGTGGTCTAGATGAGAGGTGAGCCAACAACTGTTCAGATCGTGGGTAGTGTTTAAAAGTCCAGTTCAGTTCGGTCTTTGTGCTATTTTTGGCAAGACTGGACCAGGACCAGTCTTTGAAAATCCTCAAATCTAAGAAGACCAGACCGAACCATCGCGAACCGGTCTTTGTGGCAGGGTGACAAAACCAAACCAGTCCGGACTGGTCTGAACTGATCTTTGATGCTTTGTTGCATAATTATTCTCGTTTTCTAATATTTTCTTAATTATAGTGTTACTAATCATGCCTCACATGTACACCACCACACACCATCAATGATAACAAACAGTAAAATGGATAATGGCAACAATGAGCTCAAACATGATGGCAATACCTCACCAATGGCCCCAACATTGCATGTAGGGCTCACCTAGTAAGTACAAAAAAAATCATATATTATTAACTATGTACCAATCTCACTCAATTTGGCAGCCACTGAGCCATGGGCCATTGATAAAGGGGTATATTTATTAATTATGTATATTATAGATACTACATAACAACAAAAACTTGACAATTCTTGCAAGGAACCAGTCTTGATGAAGACCAGTCTGAACCAGTCTGAACCAGTCTTTAGTCAGTCTTGTGCTAATGAAAAATGTGGGGGACCAAGACCGAACCAAAAAAGACCGGTCCCAATTTCAGCCAGTTTGTGGCCAAATTTGGTCCTGGTCCAGTTCGGTCCTTGGTCTTTTTTCGGTCCTAGGACTGGACTTTCAAACACTAATCGTGGGCTCTACTTACCGAGCATGTACCATACTCTGGCTAGTGATGTGTAATGGATCACCCATTTAAGATTATAGCACAGAGCATCATACATGCACCACAACATATAACCTCAGGTTCCTGCATTGCGCCACTTGCTTTGACCACTTTTTCTAGTTGCACTCATTACCATCAAGCATCTCGGTGGCCAAGAAGCACTTACCGATGGTGTCGAGGTTTGCAATGATCTCCTTCATTGTTTGCGGGCTCCCGAATGTTGACACCACAGTTAAATGTGGAACTGTAATTGCCTCTGTTGATGAACTATTTCAGGGGGTGGAGACTTGCATGGGCATTGGATTACCTCCATAACAAAGCGCAGTCTGTATCCGAAGTTCGGTAATGACTGGTTTCTGGAACTTGATCCCATATGGGAACAGCTCTATGTGTTTCCTGTTTCACAAGTCACACCAGCACTCGGGTCCACAGTCGATAGCTACTCACCAAAATTGGGCAAGCCCTGAAACAGGGTGTAACTTCTGGAGACTGGGGGCAAATGGAAACCGGTTACATGTACATTGGTGTTCTCAATGCTTAACCGCAGGGCACTCTTGAAAGAGGATAGTACCATTGAATCCTCTCAACCACACAAATCACGATGCAATGGTTTCTTGGGCACTTCAGGTAACCATTTTGACCCACCTCTTAGGTTGATTATTTCTTGAATATATTGTACCTATGAGGCCTATTTCCCATGGGCGATCCCAACATGGGCTATGCCCATGAGATATGTTTGCCAATATCCCGAGCACATTATGGTCTTCCCCATGTCATAACTGGGCATTCCCCAGCATAATGTATGGTGCTTGCCCATCAGTCCTGAGGTGTCAGGGGTCCTTGTTCCCACACAAAAAAGGGCAAAAAAAGGGTGAAATGGGAATGTTTTTCTAATGGTTTTGCTAGGTGAGTAGATGGTAATTATCTCATATCTAAGGACATTCCCAGCCAGCCTCTCCAGTCATTCTGGGATTGCCCAAGTGACTCGTGGGCATTCCCAGGTGACCTCCCCAGCCCTTGTGAGATTGCCCAAGTGGCCCATGGACATTCCAGATGAGCTCCCCACCCACTGTGGGACTGCCCGAGTGATCATGGGCATTCCCAAGTGTCCTCCCCACCCACTGTGGGACTGCCTGAGTGATCATGGGCATTCCAGCTGGCCTTCCACCTACTGTGGGATCTTGCCCGGGTGACCATGGGCATTCCCGAGTGGTCTCCCCAGCCCTTGTGGGACTGCCCAAATGACTCATGGGCATTCCCAGGTGTCCTCCCCACCCACTGTGGGACTGCCCGGGTGACCATGGGCATTCCCAAGTGGTCTCCCCAGCCCTTGTGGGATTGCCCAAGGGACTCATGGGCATTCCCAGGTGTCATCCCCCACCCCACCTGTGGGACTGCCCGGGTGACCATGGGCATTCCCAAGTGGTCTCCCCAGCCCTTGTGGGACTGCCCAAGTGATCATGGGCATTCCCAGCTGACCTTCCCACCTACTGTGGGACTGCCCAGGTGACCATGGGCATTCCCGAGTGGTCTCCCCAGCCCTTGTGGGACTGCCCAAGTGATCATGGGCATTCCCAGCTGACCTTCCCACCTACTGTGGGACTGCCCCGGGCGACCATGGCATTCCCGAGTGGTCTCCCCAGCCCTTGTGGGACTGCCCAAATGACTCATGGCATTCCCAGGTGTCCTCCCCACCCACTGTGGGACTGCCCGGGTGACCATGGGCATTCCCGAGTGGTCTCCCCAGCCCTTGTGGGACTGCCCAAGTGATCATGGGTATTCCCAGCTGACCTTCCCACCTACTGTGGGACTGCCTGGGTGACCATGGGCATTCCCAAGTGGTCTCCCCAGCCCTTGTGGAACTGCCCAAATGACTCATGGGCATTCCCAGATGTCCTCCCCACCCACTGTGGGACTGCCCGGGTGACCATGGGCATTCCCAAGTGGTCTCCCCAGCCCTTGTGGGACTGCCCAAGTGACTCATGGGCATTCCCAGCTGGCCTTAATTACACTTTTTTTTACCATCCCCCGACTTTCCCTCAGGGTGTTCTCAGGGGGAATAGAGAAATAAGTTGTGTTACATTGCATTACTTCAAGAAATGCTAAGATAAAAAATGTAAAGGCAGCTTAATTAAGGGTGAACAAGTGACATAAAAATGCAGTGGGTTTGGAAGAAAAAATCATTTCTAGGGAAGGACAGGGGGAAACTATGCAAGAAAACCAGTGAAAAAAATGCTTGCAGGTAAAGACTTAACTTGATCAAAGTCATTACACTATGGTCACATGAGTCGACTGGACACGTAATTAGGTAAGCAACTGACTAGCTACACACTGGTTCAACACTGCCCCTCAAATGGTATGGGATCCGGAATAATGAAATAAGTGAGCAAAACATTTAGTAGAAAACTCCAGTAAATGCGTGTGATTTCTTCGTCCGTAAATGACGCACCCTTTGTCCAAGTATTGGCGGCCAGTCAGCGCTATGCTTGCGTGGTTTCCCAATTTGGCAAGTCGCAGCATGCTGGAAAATCTTGGCTATGGGGGGCTGGGTTAGCGCCATCGGGGAGGCAGGCGGACATGCTTATGCTCCGTGACCAGGTGCCACCACGTTGCATTGAGCGGGTCCGTCGCGCCCCACCATAGGCCTCGCGTGTGCTGTATTCTAGCACGTACATGGGACGCACTTCCATCTGGTTATCGAGCGCGGGGAAGTCGTCCACACGGCTGATCCAGCTGGGGAGTGATGTTAGTCGATGTTAAGTCCGGTTCCTCCGGAGTTATCGGAGAAGCGGAAGTAGTAGGAGTATACGCGAAGGGGGCGGAATGGACGTTGGCTTCAACTTGTGTGTTGCGCCCTTGCCGCGAGTTCTTGTCCAAGTATTTACAGAGGAGCGGAGCGACGGAGGAGATACGGAGTTGGGTCAGAGTGACGACAAGAAGTCTTGCTTCAAGTGTCGAGCAGAGGGAGATCAAGGAGTTGGATTAGGAGAAGGTCAGACTGAGTTGAACAGGAGGAAACTAAGTTGATATTCGAACTGCAGAATACGAAGTACATGTCAAGCTTTTTAAGCTACAACGGAGAATCACCAATAAAGGAAAGTAGCTACAATGACAAGTAAACACGAAGGTATCCGGAGAGCCAGAGTTACCATAATTAGGAAGAGGGAGTCAGAATAAATCAGAAGGAGTCAAAGGGAGTCATAGGGAGTCAAAGGGAGTCAATACGAGTCAAGAGGAGTCATGAGAGTTGTGCTAAACCAAAGTGAGACGAAAGGCGACAGGGTTGTCAGAAAACGTCAAGATAGAATGGAGAGACATAAGCGGAAATAGTAAGCAAGATAGGAATAGTTACAGGAGATAACCCGGAGGAGCGGAGATGAGGCGAAAGCGCTGTATGAGGTCCGGAGATGGTCCGGAGGACCGGAGAAGTCGCGCGCGGCACGGGATATGACAGTCGACCAGAACGAGGAAGGGGACGCGAATGGCGTGTACGTGTATGTGTCGAGGACATTGAATGTCTGCGTGGAGTGTGGATTGTCCTGAATGACACACGGTGCGATGGGATGGAATGCAAGCAAGCACTCTCCGCCGAGTCGACTTCATGCATGCAGAAACCGGAGTTCAGGTTCGTCAGAGGCTAAGTGAAGGCATGATCTGAGACAGACGGTCAGTGGGCATCACGGTTGCTGGGCCCGACATACCCAGGACAACGTCTGTGCAGTCTCGGTGCTCACGTTGGTCGCGTTGTTCGTGTAGAATATCTGCAGTGGGTGAAAACCGGCTGCAAGCCGAGTTTGGAGGACACTTACGGAGAGCTGGTCCTCATGGGTGTGTCCGAATAAAATGTCTATCCCATGTCAGACATTCCGTGCACGGCGTTTCGAAGCAGTAGCACTCACTTGCGATGACATGTGGCGAGTAGCGATCGACGCTTAACGACAAGTTAAGCATCTAGCACGCACATCGCACCGTGGAAGGACCTACATATGGTAGACTGTGAAAAAGGAAGATCACCTAGAGAGTTGTGCGAGGGTGGTGAGACTACTTACATGAATTAGTGGGGTACAGCTGAGACTGTGTACCGTCCCAGCCGCTCAAGACGTGGCCAACGATCCAGACTGAGTGGCGTCATTCCTGCGAGATTCTGTGGCGACTACTTTAAGAAGCTCACCTCGCCCGCCCGAATCCTCAGTGTCCTGCAGCTCGTCTGTGAGGAAGCACAAGATACCGAATGGGTCTGGTTGAGTCGCATTGATGTAGCTAAAGTAGTTTGATCTATAGTTCGGACGGTCAGCAAATGAGCTTTGAGGATCATAGTGCATGAAGACGTATGTGTACCCTATTTACAGATGCCACAGTTAGCGACTTGCAAGTCATATACCAGAGACTACGATGGACGTACACATATCGGTATCGATTGAAATGATGCGCAGTCTGTCGGGGCGCTTGACGCTGTATGCAGCATAGTGGGGGCGTGCATATTCGACGGAAGCTTCGGGAACCCAGCCTTCGTAGAACCACATCGAGGAGACATGATCGTACAGCCTGTGTATCGTCATGTATGAACGGTAGCATTCAAGAATAATGCTCGGCGACGCCATCTACGCACCAGTTGAATTGGTTGCCAAGAACGAACCCGCCGAGGAGTCGTCCGCGACAGCGTGGTGGACTGACAGTCTTGATAGGTCGCTTCTTCTGACAGCGAATATTTCATATTGAACAGATCTAGATATCAGTGACTGGGACTGTACATCGACACTGAGAGGTGACGTACTAGAATGGATTATACCACGTCTTCCCATCGACGGTGATATCGTACCAACAGTGTGCCTGGTCGACGTTGATGTCTCCCTACAGTTACACAGACCTGCATCGGCACAAGTACGTTGGGGTGACAAGCACGCATTGGACTTACATTTTCACCGATGTAGTATCAGTGTTGAGCGGAGTGAATACCAACTTTCAGGGGCGCTGTCCAGGACGCAGTGTACACCGCAGTTCCCCTGTGTCTTGGGCTGTTGATAGATTTCCAGTCAACGAGAAGTGTGATTGTGTCCTCTGTCTGGGGTATGCAGTTGTAGGGCTCCCCGGTGTCACACACCAAAAGTGTTGGTGATGTGAGCATGAAGAACGGATGAAGAAGATACGACTCAAGCATACGCTAAGTGCAGAAGATGAGAACAAGAACGTTGTTTTCATGCGTCGCACTGGACCTATGATGACGAAGAAGACATGATCAAGTGCAGAAAGACAACTACAAGAACAGTGCAGTCATCCTTCACACTGGAGGCAAGCGACACGGTCAAAGAAGAAAAGATTTTACCCGTTACGCATTCAACATTGCAACTTTACGGCATCCCGGCCAAGATCCCGCTGATCCAATCTTCTCTTCCAAAATAGAAGGATCTTCGCTTCGCTCAAACTAGAAGGTGGCAAACCTTAAGCGCCCATGCCAGCATTGATGCATGTTTTTCATTTGCCGTTCATTTGCCATCCGACTTCTCCGCCATCACACCTGCCATCACCATTCATTTCCCATCACACCAATATGTCATTGCCATCAAGCACTTCCTGGATACACGAGTTCGCTCAATCAAATGGTTATGCACACGCCATCGGCCAGCCACTTGACAACCAGTCAATGCCAGCATGGCTTATCACGTCATTTTCCCCTGCCATACCATTCCCTGTTCACACAGGGCAAAAACTTATCATTCAGAGCTCAACTGAAATGCGCATCTATTTTGGCTCTATCTTGAAGTCAGTCCTACAGCTTGATCAAAGACAGATCGTCCTCCACGTTGTCCCTCTCCAATCTGCTTATGGAGAATTCCTTCCTCCATCTTGCACCGTCTACATCGCTCACTCTCTCATCCGGTTGTCCAAATTTCGCCAGTTGCAATATTCCCTCCTTTCATCATGGCAGCCAGACAACTTGCACGAACTCTCAGACTCTATTCAACCTGTACGCTCTCCCACACCTTCTGTTCAGCAGAGACAGGACGAATCCCCTTCACCAATCATCTTCCTCAATCTCAGTTCCACTCCCTCGCTTTGATTAGCACTCAGTCATTGCATGCTCACAGAGGAGCTAGAACTGTACAAGGGACACCAGAGTTCATGCACACAGGAGACATAGGACGTTCATGGGACACATACAGGATGCATATGGGACATTGATGACATCATCATGTCTATGGCAACACAGCTTGGCCTGCTTAGTCATCCACCATTCCCTGCTCAATCAGCACTCTATCACTCGCTCACTCATCCTCCATCATGCTCTGTCATCCATCCCCTCTCTTACTCATCCGCTTCGTCAGCACACACACAGCATGACTACATCATCTTACTCAGCCTCCCCTTGATTACTCAGGAGCACCACTTTGCTTACTCAGAAGCATAGTCATGCACAGTCAAGCTGACTAATTTCTCTCCTTTGCTTACTAATATTCTTCTCTTTATTACTCATCACTCTCTTTCATTGCCATTGGTACGCATGAGCATACAAAGTCTCCAGTAGTATATGGAGTATACCAGGGGTCACTGCCCCGCGCTGGTGACGACGCTGGTGATGGCCGCGTGGGGCCACCCGGGGTCACCACCGCCGTACATGGCAACCAGGCAGCACCCAGGGACCCCGTGGCCCCCACCCCCGTGACCCTATATACGTGGCCAACGAACGCAGAAAAAGGACCCCGTGCACCTCGTAGGGTTAGGGTCAGCCCATAGTGTGGGGCACAGGGGTCGGTCAGTGGTATTAGTCAGCTCCCCCAGTCACTCAGTCGTGCGTAGGGTTAGGGTCAGCCCGTGCGTGGGGCAAAGACGTCTTGGTAGTAGAGTAGTATTAGTCAGCTCCCACCAGTCACTCAGTCGTGCTGTACTCCCCTCTCTCGCTCCCCCCGATCAGCTGACGTGAAAGAAGCGCCGACTCGCTGACCCCCACTGCTGCAAGAGCTAACAACAGCCACAGTGGCTCTAAAGTTTGTTGAGACCCACTACGAGTTACAGGTCCCGCGTCCTGGTGTGTACAAGTGCTAATAACCAACGAAGCAATGGTGCTACTAGTACCGTTCCATCCTGACGTCTGCTCCCGTTCCTTCGCTAGCACGCCCGACGAAACGCGCATTCCGATCCGTACGAACGCAAAATCAGCCACAGCACCCACGCGAGACGCTGGTGAGCAGAGGCTCGGCTGTGCCGTGGACCTGTGACAGGGGAGGTAAGGGCGGTGGCTCGGGCTAGTACTGCTGCCACTGAGAAGTAGGGCCAATAAAAAAAACTACTGATTGTTGACAGCGATCGTCACGCGTCCGTGATACGCGGATTGACTTGATCGATCAAACACCACTGCCCACCAATCGTGGTGCCGCACAGCGGAACGCGTTACGCTGAAACACAAAAGGCAGAGACGAATGAACGAGCAACGCAAACGGACGCCCCCATCGAGCACCGCTAGCACTAGGGGAGGAGAAAACAGGGAGTTTGAAGGCGATCGCGAAGGGCTCACCGTCGCGATCCCCTCTCTAGGTGTGTGGCGTGATCGCTGACATTGACGACGTGATCGTGCTAATCTAATTGTGGATTGGGCCTGGCTGCGTGCCACTCCGACGTCTGTGCTACGTCCGTCTTGTGTGATCGTGCGAAGCACCTCCCACATGGCGAACGGGTCACCTTGTTCTGCCACCTCTCGTTCTCGGTGTTTTCCCCATCTCCGTTCGTCACGCAGCGCTCCGCCTTGTACGATTGTGCAATGCGTGTGCTGCGTGAAGAATGGAGACCATCGATGTCACCAGATGCCTGGCATCGTACACCGCGAGCGTCGGCATCACTTGCTGACGTGATGGTGGTATGTAGGCAATAGCACGGGTACGGGTAACCCGTGCGGGTCAGGGGTACGGGTACAGAGGGGTACGGGTACGGGTACAATATCTTGTACCCGTACCCGTACCCGTACCCTCTGCAAGGGTTAGGGTAAGACCATTACCTTTTTTGGTATGTGAGTAATTCATTGTTGATTTCGCGCTGATTATCGTTTCATCTTCCAGTACTAACTACTCTCGCAGCTACGACATTCAC